>BCLG01000666.1:85290-96329 GCA_001602295.1 Zoysia matrella | reverse complement strand
GCGCCGCACCTCGACCCGCCTCGGCCGCCTCAGGTGAATTTTCTTTCATGTCATGGTTGTTGAACACGTAGTTGGCACGAGCGAAATTGTGGTGGTGGTGCTAGTCATCATGGCGTGAGCGAGGTGGTGATGGTAGTCGGTATGTCGGGAGCGAGGTGGTGGTGGTGATAGTTGCTATGTCGCGAGCGAGGAGGTGGTGGTGGTGGTAGTTGCCATGGCGAGAGTGGTGATGGTGGTCGTGGTAGACCCTATGGTCGCTATGGCGCGAGCGAGGTGGTGGTGGAAAGGGAGGAGCAGTTGTGAAAGACAGTGTATTAGATGCTCAATATTGAAGCTATTATTTTCCTTTTTTTTGCAGGAGAGACTTAATTGCATCGTCCTCGGCTTCTCACTTTGCAGGACAGCAAGGTGAAACATAAAAGACATTTTTATCGTATCATGTTCATAGATCACGTAACCTTGTTAGACGTCTCCCGTTCGAAACAGATACGGTTGGAAATATGCAGATCTTTGCATATCTATAACCGTATCTGTTTCGAATTGTTCACGTTTTTTGGACAGTTCGAGGATGCGTAGATGGGGTTAGTTTCCATGGTCTACTCCTATTCGAGACAGAGTTTTAGCATCACCTCCCTGTTGTGACCGGATACACAATCTCTCTTGCAGGACGTGTATTATGGTCACAGTAGAGAGGTGCTACCGAAATTCTGACTCGGATAGAAGTAGAACATGGAAACTAACCTCATCTACGCATCCTCGGGTGGGATTAGGACCTATCTTCACCTATTAGATAGTACAAACATCATGTAGATGCAATTGATTTTTATATCACTCGCTGATATGTTAGAGAATGGACGACCGTGCGTGGATGTACACGGGACGCTCAAGTCAGGTTTTGTTGACCGACAAATGGATTGAGAAGACCGATGCTTTCCAAGAACTAGCATTTTCTAAGGTTAAAGGAGACTTGGTGTCCTTGCAGCAGATGTGCTAACATGCGTAGACAAACAAAGGTGGTCATGGGTAAACATCTTTGCAAGAATGGATTTATGATAGATTACATTCGGTGGATCTACCATGATGAAGCCGATCGTATGAGAGACGAGGTCGTGAGACAACGTGTCGAGGATTATGATGCTGATGGCGGGGTACAAGACATGTTAAATGACTATCATGAAGCACACTTCGCTGAAGGAGGTAGGGAGGAGGAGCCAGAGGCAACCGTAAAGGCGTATTACGACATGTTGACTGCGGCACAGAAACCCCTTCAAGGTAGGACAAAGGTTTCTCAACTAGATGCCATTGGACGCCTAATGGCCGTAAAGTCTCAGTTTAGCCTGAGTCGAGACGCGTTCGATGTTATGTTGACAGTTTTTGGCAGCATGCTTCTTGAAGATCCCATTCTGCCAAATAACATGTATGAGGTACGGAAAATCCTTCGTGCACTTAAGATGCCATATGAGCAGATACATGTTTGTTCGAAGGGGTGCATCTTATTTAGGAAAGAACACGCGGAAGCAAAGTACTGTGCAAAGTGTGGATCCTCTAGGTTTCTGGAGGTAGACTCTGGTGATGGTCATAAAAGGTAGCTCGCGATACCCGTGAAAATCTTACAGTACCTTCTGTTCATATCGAGGATCCAACGGCTATATATGACCAAGAAATTTACGAAACAGATGACGTGGAATAAAAATGGACGTTGATACAATCCTGAAAAGCTAGTACATCCTTCTGATGGTGAAGCGTGGACCCATTTTGATGTGATTCATCGCGACAAAGCTTTAGAGGCTCGAAATGTACGTATTGTGCTGGCAACATATGGGTTCAATCCTTATGGAATGATGGCTGCCCCATATACTTGTTGGCCCGTGTTCGTCATCCCTCTCAATTTACCCCCAGGCGTCCTCTTTCAACAACAGAACATATTCTTGTCGTTGATAATTCCTGAACACCCGGGGGATAAAATGAGTGTGTTCATGGAGCCTGTGATTGATGATTTGCTCCATGCTTGGGAGGAAGGGGTCTGGACGTATGACCGAGCTACAAAGAGGAACTTTAAAATGCATGTTTGGTACCACTACTCCCTACATGACTTCCCGACATATGGGATATTCTGCGGTTGGTGTGTTCACGAGAAGTTCCCATGCTCAGTATGCAAGGTTGCTCTGCAGTTCATTTGGTTGAAGAAGGGTGGCAAGTATTCTTCGTTCGACAAACATCGACAATTCCTCCCTCTTGACCATCCATTCAGATGAGACATCAAGAACTTTACGAAAGGTGTCGTAGTTACAGAGCCTGCACCGCAGATGATGATAGGTGTCGCATTTCGTGCTCAAATAGATGCTCTCGAGGTCAGTGCACAAGAAGGTGGTTTTGTGGGATATGGTGAGCAACATGCCTGGACTCAAAAGTCGGGCTCGTGGAGGCTCCCCTACTTTGATGACCATCTACTTCCACATAATATTGATGTAATGCACACTAAAAAGAATGTTGTCGAGGCCCTTTGGGCAACAATCATGGACATTCTGATAAGACAAAGGACAACATTAAAGCTAGATTGGATCTGGCAATGTTATGCGGTAGACCAAAGCAAGAAATAGCGCGTCCTAGAGGCAGCAAGTCATGGAGCAAGCCTAAGGCCGAATTCGTCTTGAAGAGGCCACAAAGGAGGGAAGTACTAGAACGGTTCCAAACTTTAATGTTCCCTGATGGGTATGCATCGAATATGATGAGAGGAGTGAACTTATCTACTATGCGAATTAATGGGCTAAAGAGTCATGACTACCACATATGGCTTGAGCGGCTTCTTCCGGTGACGGTTCGAGGCTATGTCCCTGAGCACGTCTGGCTAGTGCTGGCAGAGTTGAGCAATTTCTTTCGTCAGCTTTGTGCTAAGGAGTTATCTCAGACCGTGATTGCAGACATGAAGAGAATGGCATCTGTGTTGCTCTGTAAGTTGGAGAACATCTTTCCACTTGGCTTTTTCAATCCGATGCAGTATTTGATTTTGCACCTCCTGTATGAGGCACGAATGGGGGGACCTGTGTATGGCCGTTGGTGCTATTCAATTGAGAGATGTCAAAAGGTTCTTCGAACTAAATATAAAAATAAATGCAAAATTGAAGCTTCCATCGCAGAGGCAAACATTTTGGAGGAGGTGTCAAACTTCACAACAAAATACTATTGTGACAACCTTTCTAGCGTGCATAACCCAACCGCTCGTTACAATGCGAGCGAAGACGAATCGAACCTCAGCATTTTTCGAGGGCAACTCGGAAGTGCAAGTGATGCGACCCATAAGACCTTGAAACATGAAGAGTGGCGCAATATTATGGTATATGTGTTGACCAACCTTTCCGAAGTGGAGCCGTACATGTAGGAATTTCATCATCAATTTTGGCGTGAATCAAGGGAACCTACCCCGCATAAAGCTGAGACACTTCTTAGACAGGGTGCGGGAAATGGAATGTCCGATTTCATGTCTTGGTTCAAATATAAGGTACTGTCCAATTTACCTTGTACTTAGTTTGACATTACAAGTTGCTTGTATGTGTAAATAATACAACGAATTATCTTGATTTATCTCACAGGGCCAAACCGATGCGTCTATGAGTGTCGAGTTGAGACAGGTCGCCGACGGCTGTGCCTGTAGGGTTAGGTCATTTACTGGTTATGACGTGAATAGACATCGCTTTCACACAACAAAACATGAGCATAGTCGGCCCAATCAAAGAACGACAAATACTGGAGTTTTTACGCAAGGCCTTGATGGGGTCGAGTATTATAGAAGAATTGAAGAAATATATGAACTCACGTTTCATGATTGCAAACCTCTTAATCTCTTAATCCTGTCATATTCAAATGCCATTGGTTTGATCCTGCAGTAGTGAGACGGAACCCTAATCTTGGGTTAGTCGAAATTTGACAATCATCTGTCTTACCAGGAGACGATGTCTATATTGTGGCTCAACAGGCCACACAAGTTTATTATCTCTCTTACCCGTGCCAAACCAACGACCGTCTTATGGGTTGGGATGTTGTGTACAAGGTATCTCCACACGGTAAATTACCGATCCCAAACAATAAAGATTACAACACATATGACGGAGAGTTCTTTCAAGAAAATAGGCTAGAAGGTACTTTTGAGATAGACCTAACCAAAGCAATCGGAATAGAAGTAGACAATGAAAGGGCTATCGACGAGGACGCTGGAGACGAGGTTCATAATGTGAAGGATTTAGAATTACTTAAGCGACATTTAGGCAATGACAGTGATGACACCATTCCTCCTTCGAAGCACAGGCACGATTATATTGACATTGGTGATAGTGATGATGAGACTTATGATCCAGCTAATCCCGATCATGATGATTATTTTTAATACATGTATGATCTGTACTAATAATTAATTTTCATTTTTTTAATACCAGTTCATTTTTTAATTTTCTTTTTTGCATCTCATTCTAAATACATTTTGTTTATCTGTGCTGATTGGTTTACTCTTTTTTATTGCAGGTGATTGAGCAAAGATGGTGGGCGATTTCAGAAAGGTAAAATCGTTGTACAAAAGAGGTTCTGATACAGCTGAAGGGTCCAACAAGGGTCAAAGAAAGGGTGGAGGCAGAGGTCGAGGGAGAGGCAAGGCACCTGTAGCTCCACAGTCGCCTGTACCTCCGTCGTCGCCTGAGGAGGAGGAGCAGGAAGAGGAGCACGAGCAGGATGAGGAGCAGGAGGAGCAGGAGCAAGATGAGAAGCAGGAAGAGCAGGAGCAGGATGACGAGCAGGAGGAGCAGGAGGAGGCGACATTGGGTTTAGCTTCCTCTGGAACGTCGGGTGTCTGGTTGCGAGGTCCCTCTACCCTCTCGACTCGACCGATACCTCGTGAGAGACGCCCGCTGATTCGGCCCACTGGTGCTAGGTAAGTTACTTAATAAGTTGTCATTTATTTTTCATTTGATATGTTGAAAATCACAATAGAAACTAATAATTTATCTTAATCACTTGGGCAGAGGTTGGATGCTTGTGGCTGCAGGTGATCATAAATGCCATGTCAATGGCATCCTTGGTTTTTTGTGCAGGCTACACTTTTCGGGCCTGGTTGCGTATGGCGGAGGGCATGAGCCGGCCTACACATGAGACCACTACATCGCCTTTCTCGATGTACCACTACAAGGCGAAGCGGGTGACGGCTGAGCTGTGGGTAAGTATTTCTCGCACTATATTTAGTTTTTATTGACATTGCTAAATAATGACTAGATATATCGCGTATATATGCAGGATTTCTTCAGATGCCAGGACGGATATGAGGCTAAGGTGGCTGCTGTGGCTCACAAGGCCTGTGTAAAGCTCGTCAAGGACATGCATTACGAGGCTCGCATCCAGGCCATTGTAACATACCATGCTATGTACCTTGACACGAAGATCACTAAAACTCAAGCAAGAACCATGATGATGACCCGAGAAGAATACTTGCAGGTAAATATAAACATTAACACTGCTTTCTTTTGAGATTTAGTACGCTTAATTTGATCTTCTTATATGTCATATACTTAATGACATGTAGGTGCCTCCGTGGTGGTGCGCCCAGCATATCCAGTGTTGGAAAGAATGGTGAATAAGTGGTGCGCCGTCGAGTGGGAGGAGACGCACAACGCTTGCTGAGAGCGTCGTTTGATGATGCCAGGTGCACCACACCATCAAGGCAACCTAAGCCTCGACGAATACGCGGCTAGATGGGTACGCGAAATCATTTTTTTTATTATAACGCTCAATTCTGCATAATTTCTACTCATTTTGCTATTTTTTCGTAGTCCTCGTCACATGGTGGCCAGCCTTGCTCCCATTTTAAGGCATGGGCTTTGGCCCAGAAGGGCAAGGCGATGTTCGACGTCGAGTACAACCTGGAGGACCCGCCCTTGGCGTACAGCAATGCGACCGTCCACAGCCGTCTCAGTGAGTACACTGAGATGGCAAGAGAGGTCCATGGGCAAGAGTATGATCCGAGCACTCAAGACCTTGATGGAGAAGTCGTCATGAGGGTAGGAGGAGGCAAGAAGCACGGGCGGTACTAGATTGGCGACAGCACACTCGACACAGCCACCACTCCTACTCTCTCTCAGATTCAAGTAAGGAGCACGAGTTCAAGCCCGGCCATACACCCACGACCAGCCACTGCACAGTCTCGGATGGAGGCACTACATGTTACTTATGTTTTATTCATTGTTCTTTGATTTTTACATACCTTTGCTTTGTATTGTAATATTGAGGTAAAATATTGTAGGCCGAGCTGGCAGAAGAGAGGAGGCTAAGGGAAGAGATGGCGGCGAGGATGGAGGCCGATCGGCAGAGGCAAGAGGCCGAACGGCAGAGGATGGAGCATATGTTTCAGTGGATGTAAAGTCTTAGCGAGAGAATGGGTCAACCTCTGCCACCGGAGCTAATTCCTCCTCTACCTCCTCCTGCAACTACTCGTGTAAGTATGAATGTTTTAAGTTATTTGTTTCTACTTTAAATCTTGTCTAACATATGCAATCTTTTCTCCTTTGTACAGAATCAATCGGCGGCATCGAATTAATCGCCTCATACGCCGCAGTGGCCTCGTAGTTGATCTGTGTGTGAAACTATTGGATTATGTGTGAAGCAAACTAATATGATAGATATTTATTGTATTTTGTGTGAGACTTGTTTATATAAACTGTCTGTGATGTGATTTACATGTTTTTTGGCTATATAAATTGCATGTGATGTGAATGTTTGTGGTTTATATAAACTGTCTGTGATGTGATATATGTGTGATTTTAGCTGATTTTAATATTTTAAAAACATATTTTGCCGAGCGCTTCAGACTTTGCCGAGTGTCTACGTAAAAACACTCGGCAAACACTAAGATTTTGCCAGAGTGTTTTTACCAAGACACTCAACAAAAGTTAAATGTTTGCCGAGTGTCGAGAGGCTTACACTCGGTAAACAAGAAGAGTTTGCCGAGTGTCGCATGCATGTACTCAGCAAACAAAAAAAGTTCGCCGAGTGTCGCATGTAGGCACTCGGCAAAGTCTCCGTCACTGTTTTCTGTCCGTTCGGTCTACTTTTTTTGTCGAGGATCTAAAGGGCACTCGGCAAACAGAAAACACTCGGCGGCAAATGGCTCTTTGCCGTCAAAAGGTAGGCCGAGTGACCTATGTCGTGAGTGGCACTCGGCAAACACTTTGCCGAGTGGTTTTGGCCTTTTGTCGAGTGCTCTTGGCACTCGGCAAACAGGGGCATTCCGGTAGTGATAACTAACTGACCTTGAAGGGAATTCCACAACTTTTGCTTCTGACTTCAATGTGGATCATTTCACCAACAGGTGGTTCATCTATCATGAATTCAAACTCTTCATTCCATCTTGGATCCCTTGTTCTCCGGATTACCTGCAAGAGCAATGCATTGTGCAGCCATGAAATTGTTTGTTTCTTAATCTGTCTTGCATGGAAACAATGTATTTCTTCGAATTTCAGAACTAGATTCCACTGTTTTTTAGTATTGCACACGGAATCATTTCTTTTCCAATCAAAATCCTGGAGGAAGTGCTAATTCTTTCATTATTTAAATTAAAATGGAAAAACTTTTATCAAATTAAAAAATAGATAAAAGTTACCGTTGTTTTCTTCTCTTCTCCTCTGAAGGTAACCACAGCATATGGATTAGTGTGGCGCTTGCCTTCGACATCCTGCGCATTTTGTACTGAAACCAACAGGATGCCAGCACAGGATAACGTGGTCCGTTCTACAACATCATTGCTGCTGCTGCCTTCATCATCATCTGCATCGACGCTCGAGTTCCAGTTATCATCTTTAAATGGAACATATGTCAACTCGACAACAAGCCTTCCTCTGTTCTTTTTGTTCTGGGCGTCGTTTGGTTTCAAGCTTCTAAGAAGTTCGAGAGTGAATAACTTGCTCTCATGAGCAGCAACCATGCGGAGGGGAATCACTTGCATTCCCAATTTATCGTGCCTTTTAACCTGCGAAGATATAAATCAGAGAAGCATCGGATTGTGCCCAAATAATGGCCATAGCAGTTTAATTTTTAAGGTACGAAGAACAGAAAATAAGCTGAAACCTTTTCCCAGTCAAACAGGTGGAGTTCTAGGACTTGTGTATTTGGGTCCTTGACTGCGAATCTGAAATCTTCATTCCATTCAGGATTCAGGTTGTTCATCTTTATAGATGTTTTCTTCGAGGGCATCTTCTCACCTCTGAGGCTGATCTTGACATACGGGTCAGATTTCCCAAGAAAATCTGCCTTCATCAGATCCAGCGCTCTAACTACCTTAACATGCAGTATTCCAACCGGTTTCTTTATTGCAACACTGCAATGTAGAACAAATAATTATCAGGGTAGAAAATAAAATCCGAAGACTTCCAAAACCAGCCATATATATTTCTTTTATCGGAAAGCTTCATTCAACACTTTACATAGTTTGCACGTGGCAAGCTATCAACACTTCTGATATATCTCCTCTGGAATAATCGTACGTATATTTTGACATAAGTCTGTCAAATTTTAGTGTTACAAAGTTATGTAAGGAAAGGAACTTGTGTTACCTACGGGATTAAATTAATTAATACAGAGTATCTTAAAAATTTTAGCTTTGTAATATGTAAACACACACACCCTTATTTCGGCCTGTAAAAATCAGGTATAGCTAAAATTTCTCTCAAAATACAATTCTGTACACCTATAACTGTTTATGACACTAGTAACACAAACATACAAAACTTCGTATGGTAAGATACAAATTGAAGTTTTAGTTTTGTGAAAATTGCTTTTGCATCAATGGGTTCAAATTTTCTTGTCAAGTGAATTTTAACTCTGACATTAGTATAAAGGGTTATTATCTGCATCTTGATCGTGTAAAAACTATTAATCAACATTCAATTGCAAGAAACGAAATAATAAAATAAATTAGTTACAAAAACATATTTTGTTCTTAAAGAAATGCACCTTGATTCATCTAGAATAGGGATCTGTAGCGCTTTAGGCCAGTGATAAAGAACTGAAATTTGATCAGATATTTGATCCTGTTTAAAAGGAAAAAAATGTAATGAGTTAACCATGAAAACATAATAGAATAGACATTGCTGTGTTGTATGGGGAATGACAACAGAAAGAACTATGGAATTGCCAGACAATTGTATGGATGGCATTCATTACCTGAATCAACTGGTAAAGACCAGGTATTGCCATAATATCTGCGCCCACCAGTTTCAATCCAAAGTCAATGTGTGGCTTCATATCCATGAAATTGTTAGTAATGATCCCTTTATGGGGTAGATGTTAAAGAACAAAACGTATTCATACCTTCTCCATTAGGGACGCATACAAGTTAGCAAAACAGGGGAAGGTTGGCACAAGCGGCTTTAGAGTCACGCGTGGTGCCAGTATTATATGTAAATCTACAAGCTAGAATTTCAGAATACGAGATCAGTCAGCATCTAAAGCTTTGAAAGTATATTTGCATTCTGCATGAAATCTTACCTGTGCTGCCACTTCAATACAATTCAGCTGTACTCTAAGAATTATATTTGTTGTGCTAGCCCATCGAATCACAGGCTCAATTATCAGTACATTTTCTCTCATTTCATAAGCTTTAATTCCTGATTGTTGAAAGAAAAAAAAATGTGAAAAGAGGAAATTTCCTTATTCATAAAGGGGATGTATATGGTAAGTTGAAACCATAAGTGTAAATGTTTTGTGTACCATCATGAACATAAAAAGTACCAATATAACTACTCACCTCACTTCTGTTAGTATACGTATTGCTAATAGTACTATCTTTCCATCAATAATGAGTAATAACAAAATTTATTTAGGTAACTCCTTTATATCACCGGCAGCTATCAAGCAGATTAATAGTGAATGTTTAGAATAATTATTTCTATGGTCGTTAATTAAGAACAAAACTAATTCTTCAGATAGATGACCTTGAGTGTACAGTAACAGAAAAGACAGTGCCGCAGACCTTGGAATGTTGGCGGAAGTGCTCCCAGTGTTAACTCTGCAAATTCAATTGACTTTATACCATATTGCCCAACATATTCATCAAGTATTGGCCTTGCTACACTTTTTATAGTGTTGCATATTGCCTGCTCTCAAGAACGCAAAACAAAATTATTTCTCTTTGATCATGGTTCCTACAACTTAAAGAGCACATGAACAGGAATTATATGATTGAGACAAACGAAATCTGTACCAAAGGTTACAGAAAGTCCAGAGAACCTTTTCTAGACAAGGCCAGATATCCAGCAGGAAACTGTTCATCCAGTCAACCTGTGCAAAATAATGATTTGTGATGTATAAACTCATACATGGAGTAATACTCTTATTATTCATTCATACAAATCATTACACCACGCATCCTCATAGCTCTGGACATGAAGAAACTGAATTTGCATTCAGAACGGGAGCAAATAATCTACTCCCTCCATTTTCTTTTAATTGTCCTAGCTCTGGGCGCAAAAATAAGAAAAAGTATTGGAAAGAAAAAAAATATGTATCGCAAAGAGAGAAAGTGCATTGAGAAGTGATAAAGATTTGTTGAGAACAGAGAAATGAGTATGGGGAAGAGGTAAAGTGTATCGAAAAGTGAAAATGACAATAATTTGAAAACAAATTTTGAATACTAAAATAAAAGTAAAAAGAGATAGTAGAAATTAATTATAATAGTATATACTCCCTTCATTTTTAAATTGATGTCGTCGTTGACTTTTAATATTAACTTTGACTATTTATCTTATTAAATTTTTTTTGATAAATATCATATATTTTGTTATAATTTGATTTATCATTAGATTTATTTGAATCACAGCTTAAAATTTTACACATTTGAAATATATTTTTAAATAAGACGAATGGTCAAAGTTTATGTTAGAAGTCAACAATGACATCAATTTAAAAATAGAGGGAGTATAAGATAGTCAGAGCGTAAGTGTGCCAGCTAAAAGATTGAGGAACAAGATCCAATAATACATATGAAGCAAATGTAGCGGTCAAGAAAT
>BCLG01000666.1:2480-85285 GCA_001602295.1 Zoysia matrella | reverse complement strand
TGTACATACCCGTTCGTAGTCTGGACCCTTCACCCATACTGGAATTTCAGGTATTGTGGTCTGCAACGTCACATTATCTAGAACTCGTAGAGGTCTAATATCAAGATCCTGCAAAATTTACATCAATACATACTATTCTCTCCGTTCCAAAATATAAGCATTTCTAGTTTTGGTGTTCTTTAACTTTGATTATTAATAATAGAGAAGTGATGACATTTTATCATATATAAAATATTATGATATTTGTCATGAAATAAACTTTCAGAATATGTAATCCTTTATACTAATTTTTTTAAATATTTTTGATATTATTGGTCAAAGTGAAAAGAATTTGACTTTCACTAAACATAGAAATACTTATATTTTGGAACGAAGATAGGATATAGATTTAGCCTATAGCTGACACAAGGAGCAGCCTGTCCACAACAACAAAATTTTTTTGTCATGACTAAAATATTAGAACATGACAATGATTTTTATCTCATGCTGGGAATGTTTTGCAAGACTTTCCCTCTTAGAAAGAGGTTTATTACAATGGTTGGAATTAATATTAACTGTTCACTACATTACCAAGGTATTTGGTCACTATATGTATAAAATTATTCACTATAACCATTTTGTCATTAAAAACTTTGGTCGCATTTTGATCACTAAAATCTTGTCACTGTATGCATATAGTAATCAATAATTAGATATGTTAGTCACTAAAACTATATGGCAATTAGGGAATCTTTAGTAACTAAATACATATTATCAGCCAATGAGAATATATCTTAGTCACTAAAAATATATATCAACAATAAAAATCAAATCTTGATCACTAAAACTTAGTAACAAAAGATCCATTTTCTTATAGTGGTTCATTAGATTAGATCTAACAGTTAAGAATATGGAGTACATATTCAAAGATACTTTACGTTGTGGATCACTACCAAATAATAATGAGCCCGGTACTAATTTTTAAAATGAAATGGACAGATGATCCAGTTCTAGCTAGGCTGGAACTTCAAGTTGAAGGAAACATATGATAGCCTTAAATATATATTTCTGACACTAGCACACGCACAGCCACTGCGCCTTCCACGTTCGTATGGACCAAATCACATGATCTTGCACAAAACGGACTCTTTGTAGACTACAAAGATAAAAGAAATGCATCCCTCAGAGTTTTCTGTCAGCATGGTCGGTTTATTAAAAAGCAACCCAATGCGCATCTCGAGGACTATACATTGTATCAGCCTTATACCCTTGTTGACACCCAAAAATCACAGGGCCACCGGAGTATCCGGCGTTGTGCCGGAGTGTCCGGTGAACCCTCTCGGGTTCGGGCACTTAGCTCACCGGAGCATCTGGCACGTTGAACCCTCTCGGGTTCAGACACTTAGCCCACCGGAATATCCGACACGTTGTTGGAGGGTCCGGTGAGCCCTCTCAGGTTCTCAGAATTACACAACGGATCCTCTGGTATCTTACCAGAGAACCCGGTCGCCGGAGTGTCCGGCACTTTACCGGAACTCCGGTAATGCTGATTTAGGAAAGTTTTCAGTAGATTGATTCTAATTTCTTTTCTAACTCGTGGGATTAGTTGTCCTGCGAGATAAGACCATCCCACCTCTATAAAACAGAGGCCCATGGCCGGTTGAGGATCATCCCAATCTATCAAACCATTTTCCTTTACATTTTACATTTCTCAAACCCTAATCCCCTCACTCGACCCCTATTTTGCTGTTCTTTCTTTGCCCCGACGACGACTGAAGATGATCCAGCTGGCCTGACCGAGCTCAAATCATCCTTAAGACGATCCTCCTCCGACGGGGTTCCTCCCGAGGAGAGATTATCTAGGTGCTGTCCAAACTCAGCGTTGAAGAAACATAGGCGTTCCCGCACACGTACGTGCGAGCGATGTGTTGGTCCAGACCTGATTTTGGCATCAACACACTTTTTTGGCGACTCTGCTGGAGAACGAGTGATTTCGGTTGCACAAACCGAATCGTTATTTTTCACCGTAAACTCTGAGATGTCCACAACAAACATCGTTATGCCATCCTTGTAGGAGTTGCCCGAGGAAGCACTCAAGGCATTCTTGAAACGTCGGAATACCTTCGAGGAGGCACGCGAGGAGCGAGCTGCAGGAGTACTTGGCACGTTTCAAAAAGGACTGCCAAGGCGCGATCTATCAGGTGAAGGGCCTGTTCTTTCGGCCGTCGACGACGACGCGGCCATGGGTGCTACCAATGTAAAGACATCTTCGCACTCTCCCGTTACTTTTGAAGATCTTTCATATTATTTTGCCGACATGAAAAAGGTCTTAACAAATGATATGCAATACATGATTCAAGAGAATATGTCTATGTCTAAGAATGATAGTATTGCATCATCGTCTCATGTTGCACACGTAGGTCCTACTATTAGTACATTGGCGCCCACTACTAGTTGAGAACAACCTCGGTATAGCATGCCGTTGAACTCGTTTAGTGGACAAACTAGTTTTCCGTCGCATGTGCAAACGAGCAATTTGGTAACGTCTCCCGCTAGCGTGGAGCCAATCACTAGCATCCCCAATCCGGCCACGAGCCAATTGAATGAATTGACTAATTTTGTTTCTCCTTACTGTACCGTCGCATATAGCACATCATATATCCCACCAAACGGTACAGGTATCCCTCATGCGCCCATTTCTAATGAACTATTTAGTGCCATGAAAACAAGCATACACCCTCCACCTAGTATTTCCGCTAGGCCACCCATTGCCAGTATAGAGGAGTGTATGACGCGCATTAAGGAGGACTTGAATAAACAATTTCGCAAAATACCAGGGGTAGATCTCAAGGGCAGAGAACAGATTTAGCAAAAACCATACCCCACATATTTTGATTTGGTCCCTTATCCTAGTGGATGGCGTGTGTCCAACTTCGTCAAATTTAATGGTGAATATAGTAAAGCCACTAGGGAACACGTTGGCCAATATGTGGCGCAATTAGGAGAAGCGAGTTTTAGCAAAGCTTTTAAAGTACGCTTGTTTTCTTTGTTGCTAACCGAAATTGCTTTCTCATGGTTTTCCTCATTGTCCTCGGGCTCCATCTACACATGAGAGTCTTTAGAGCATAAATTTTATGATCATTTTTATTTCGGAGACAACGAGTTGAAGTTGCCACATTTGACATCGGTTCGGCATGGAAAAGATGAACCTGTCGTTGATTATCTTCGACGGTTTAGAGATGTTAAAAACCGATGCTTTAATTTAACAGTTTCTAAAAAAGATTTAGTCGACCTAGCTTTTAGTGGTTTGCGGTCACATCTTAGGGAAAAGATGGAGGGGTAAGATTTTTTTTATAGTCGCTCACCTCTAACAAAGGGCTTCGGCTTAAGAAAGCCAAAGCAAAGAAAAAAAACATGACTACAAGACCCGCCACACCGTGCACATCGTGGAATGTGATTCTGATAGCTCCGATATGATTCCAATGACATTCTAGCTGCCGAGTTTGTTTGGCCCTCTAAAGCCAAATCATTCGCTTGTGATTCGTTCAAACCGGTTCATAAGAACCAGAAAGACAATGTGAAATACACCTTTGATGTAGCTAAGCAGGACAAAATATTTGATAAGCTACACAAAGGTGGGTATATTAAGATTTCGTATACTTTATCTCCGGCGGATGCGATTAAGCGTAGAGCATATTGTAAATGGCATAATTCTTAATCTGATGCTACTTATGATTGCAACGTTTTCCGTCGACAGGTCCAACCGGCTCTTATTGAGGGACGATTGAGTCATAAAAAGATGCAGATCGACAAGCACCTGTTCCTCGTCAACACTCTCGAGCTCAACCTCAAGGTGTTGATTCGGCCTCATCAAGCCGATACAACTAAGAGGAAGAACGTGGTCATCAGGGACGAGATGCCTCTTTCTCTAAGTGAAAAAGGGGCCTCTAGAAAAGTGGTGCTCGAAAAGTCCCCCGATGGTCAAGAGTCTCTCAAAGTCACCATTCAAGGCTCGAGACCCGGGGGCAAGTTCCACAGCCCAAGATGATAAAGGCAAAGAATCCGGAGGTGGGCAAGTGAAAGATAAACCATGACAAAGCCACGGACCGGAAGATGGGGCCTAAAAGCACCTTCGATCGGCTCATGGCTAAGTACAACAATTAAAAGACCGATTTAAAAAATCGGTCTATGAAACGAACAAGATCACCACCTAGGGGAGGCAGCCCACCTAAAAAAGAGATGAGAGCAATCGTGAATATGCACGGGCCTCCTCCTTCTCTTCCGCTACATGGGTTCAAATTGCCGCCACCGTGGTTCCATCCTATGACATGCCCACCGTTCCCGATGTGGCATCCATACATGAGACCATAGATGCCCGTGCCACCGATGCCCATGCCACTGATGCCTGTTCCACTGATGCCATAGCCGCCATTTTATCCGGGGTGGAACGGACCGAGAGGAGATGTCTTCACAAGGCTCTCTAACCCTATCTCGGATCGGACGGATTCTCGACTGATCAAGATTCAAGGGAGAAGCTCCACCACCGCGCCTAAGCAAGAGTGGCGCCCGAAGCAAGGTAACGAACATGCTCCTTCTACTTTTGTTCATCAAGAGAGTGCATTCGAAAGTGTCGTAAAAATCGGCACAACTGATATCAAAATTGGGGGAGTCTTCACGGGACCGATCACTTTGGATGATCCGGTCGAAAAGGCCTCTCAAGATTATGAAAAGCTAACAGCAGCAAGAGCTCTTATAAGTACTCACAACTGATGTGGTGTCCGCCTAGCTTGACCGACACTCAAAAGCGGAAGCTCTAAAGGCTGCGCCTTCGGAAGATGCGAGAGGTGGAGGCGGAGAAGAAGAGGGACGGGGTCTTCAACAAGATCTAGCCAATAGTCCCTTAAGGTAAGCAGTGGAGGGTTAAAGAGCCCGAGGCCTCTACTTTACTAATGGCGAAGGAAGTGGAGGCTACTTCGAAACCATTTGGTTTGGCCGACACCATCTTAGGAAAGGACTCTACAGCGCCTTCACCCATGGAAGACATCGACATGTTCGAGTTCGATGACGACGACCTCTTAAACTACGAGTCTACACCGCCTCGGGAAGATATGGACATTAACACTATTTTCTTATCTCTTTCTGATTACTCTTTGGTAGAGGAAGAAGAGGCATGGCACAATTCGACTTTGGGTCAAAAAGTGCTATATTTGAGAAGAACAAGGAATCAGAGAACTATTTGAAGCCTCTCTATGTGAGGGGTCGTATCAATGGCACACTGATTTCTCGCATGCTTGTAGAAGGTGGTGCGATTGTTAATCTAATGCAATATTCTTTGTTTCAGAAGCTAGGCAAAGCCGATGACGAGCTCATCCGGACCAATATGACTTTGACCAGTGTGGGAGGAGAAGACCCTATTGAGGCTAAGGGGGTCGCTTCTATGGAGCTCACCGTTGAGAGTAAGACCATGGCTACCGCTTTCTTTGTTGCCGATGTGCGCGGTAGTTATAGCTTGATTTTAGGGCGTGATTAGATTCATATCAATAGATGTGTCCCCTCTACATTGCTTCAATTTTTGATACAATGGGTCGGTGATGATGTAGAGGTTATTCATGCGGATGCCTCGGATTGTGTTGCTATGGCCGAATTATCTTCTTTGTCGCATGACACCGTCAAGTGCTTGACTAGTTTGGACTTGACGAATTATGATTTTTTTAGTGTGACTAGAGATGGTTTTGTACCCGTTAATGTAAAGCCGATTGAAAATCGGCTCAACCATATAATATGATTTAAATGGAGTCTAGTCTTGATTGGTTGCAAAAGAGAGTGGAACACTATCGATCCAATACGAACAATATGTGCGAAGCTACAGAGAAAATAGAGAACATGGATAAGTTAGGATAAGGATTCACATCGACTGATCCTCTTGAGGAGGTGAACCTTGGCAGCGATGATAATTCGAGGCCAATTTATATAAACAAAAATCTAAAAGCCAATTATAAAGCGATGTTAATTGGTTTACTAAAATAATATGTGGACTGTTTTGCGTGGTCTTATAATGAAATGCTCGGGTTGAGCTGCAAGCTAGTTGAGCATCGGCTTCCAATAAAATCTGATTTTAGACTCTTTAAGCAACCGATGAGAAGATTCAACCCGAATATGCACGATCAAATTAAAGAGGAAATTAACCGATTACTTGATGCAAAATTTATAAGACCTTGCAGGTATACGGAGTGGATATCCGACATCGTGCCGGTGGAAAATAAGAACACCGGTAAGATTAGAGTTTTCATTGATTTCAAAAATTTAAATAGAGCCACTCATAAAGATGAATATCTTATACCCATAGCCGATATGTTAATTAATGATGCTTCCGGCCATATAGTTATTAGTTTTCTCGATGGAAATGCAGGATACAACCAAATCTTCATGGCCGAAGAGGATATGTCTAAAACTGCTTTTAGGTGTTTCAGTTTTATAAGATTGTTTGAGTGGGTTGTCATGACTTTTGGGTTAAAGAATGCGGGTGCCACATATCAAAGAGCCATGAACTTTATCTTTCATGATTTGCTGGGTGTTATCATGAAGGTTTACATAGATGATGTGCTGATCAAATCAGCCGCTTTAGATTCTCACTTGGCGGATTTGCAACTTGCCTTGAACTGAATACGTCATTTTGGTTTGAAAATGAATTCGCTCAAATGTACTTTTGATGTATCGGCTGTGAAATTTTTAGTCTTCATAATTCATGAGAAGGGCATAGAGATAGATCTTAAGAAGATAGAAGCAATTAGAAACGTGCAAGCGCCTACATGTAAGAGAGAATTACAAAGCTTAAGAAAAGTGAATTACTTGAGGCGGTTCATATCCAACTTATCAGAAAAGATTAATGCATTCACTCCTATTCTTGTCTAAAGTATGAAGCCGAATTTACTTGGGGGGCAAAACAGTAAGAAGCTTTTGAGAAGATCAAAGATTACTTGTCTTCGCCGCTGGTACTTAGGGCGCCTAAGGGTGGAGTCTCTTTTCGTCTTTACATAGCGGTAGAAGATAATGTGGTTGGTGCTGTTTTGACACAAGAAGTCGAATGAAAGGAGTATGTGATCACATATGTGAGCCGATGGTTGGTGGATGCGAAAACAAGGTACACTCATCGAAAAACTATGTTTTTTCTTTATATCATGCTTGCACCAAGTTGAGACATTATTTGCTATGTAGTACTTGTGTGGTTGCTTGTCAAACCGATGTTATCAAACATATGTTGCATAGGCCCATTTCTAGTGGTAGACTTGGTAAATGAGCTTATGCATTGATTGAATATGATTTGGCTTATAAATCGTTGAAATCCATGAAAGGCCAAATTATTGCTAATTTTATTGATGAACATCGGATTGATTTAGAGCATGATCTATATGTTGCTTATGCTGTTTTCACCCCTTGGAACTTATATTTTAATGGATCGGTTTGTAAAGAGGGTAAATGTGTTGGTGTGGTTTTAGTATCTCCTCACACTTTGAATTCTCAAACCGATTAGAGTATGATTGCACTAATAACCAAGCCGAGTATGAAGCATTGTTGTTCGGTTTAGAGATGTTGGAGTCTATGGGGGTTAAGCATTAGAGGCTTTCAGTGATTCATTGTTAGTAGTGCAACAAATTTCTAAAAATTTTCAATTCTTAGACAGATCATTGAATGCCATCTTAGATAAGTGCCTAGACATCATTAAAAAAATGGATGAATTCAACATACATCATGTGCCTAGGCTAGAAAATAGTGAAGCCAATGAGTTGGCTCCATAAGCATCGGGTTCGGGCACTTAGGCCACGGGAATATTCGGCACGTTGTCAGAGTGTTCGGTGAGCTCTTTCGGGTACTGGTACTTAGGCCACCGGAGCATCCGGCATGATGCTGGAGTGTCCGGTGAGCCATCTCGGGTTTCCAAAATTATAGACGGATCCTCCGGCATCTTATCGGAGACTCCAGTCACCGGAGTGTTCGGACACTTTACCGGAGACTCTAGCAATACCGATGCCGATTTAATAAAGTTTTCAGCGGATTGATTCTAATTTCTTTCCTAACTCGTGAGATTAGTTGTCCTTTGGGATAAGACCTCTCACCTCTATAAAACAGAGGTCCATGGTCGGTTGAGGATCATTCCAATCAATCAAACCATGTGTCTGTACATTTTGCACTTCTCAAACTCTAATCCTCTCATGCGACCTCTGTTTTGCTATTCTTCCTTTGTCTCGGCGACGATCGAAGGCAATTCGCCTGGTTTGACCGAGCTCGGATCATCCCTAACATGATCCTCCTTCGGTGGGGTCACTTCCGAGGCGGGATTGTCTACGACGGGGTCCCTTCCGAGGCGAGATTGTCTAGGTGCTGCCTAAACCTGACATTGAAGAAATGTCGGCGCTCTCGCACACGGACGTGCGAGCGGTGTTTTGACCCGGACCGATGTTCTTCCCGTAATTTTTACGCTGGACTTTTTTTCGCAGACAAACACCGAATACCAGCTGGATTCCCAATTATCTATGCGTTGTGAACTGAATAGCTAGCCTTCGCATGAAGCACCATTATAAAACTTGGAAATAAAAAAAAATGATAAGAGCAAGTCCCTATCTTGCTGTATCTAGCTGCCACACGAATGCACTCTTTCTTCGCATGCCTAGTCTAAGGTTTGTCAAAGTAGATCTCCATGTCCAGGAAAATAAGATTTTGACATGTAACACAAGCAGGGAGGCAGACTGTTCATATTGGAGCTGCAAAGCCACTTCGACGTTATATCAGACAATATGGCGATGATTCATAAATTTTGTTATTCCTGAAAAATGCGCCTCAGAAATGTTTTCTATTTTCTCATGTCTCACGCTTTGTCCCCATTCCTGCTGCCATTCTAGTTTTCCCTTGTCTCACATAGCATTATACTCCTAGAAACTTTATTTGCTAGCCAGAGATGACACCATTATTTTGACCACTCTTATAAATCAAACGCATAGGTAACAAAAATTTTTTGGGGGCCAAACAATAAATTAAAATCAGTGAGGTACGACATAGAGAGCTCCAATCTGAAAGCGATCGATATCCGAACTCTTATATTCATTTCGGATCGATTCAAGCATCGCCAGGGGATCGTGGATGTCGTTGGAGGAAAATTAAGGGCGTTGAGAGAGGCAGCGAGACGGCCATTTACCTGGAGATGGCGAGCAGCGAAGAACCGGAGGTAGACTATGTAGGCAACGGGGACGGCCATGGTGAGGCCGACGATGAATCCGAGCACGCCGCTGATGAGGCCCATCGATCCTTGCGAGAAAAGCAAGCAGCGTGATGTCGTCGAGGTTGCTGGATCAAGTCCTGCTCCTCGGATGAAGCCAGCGGAGAGAGGAAGCTAGTAAGGCCTGTAAGGATCAAGTCGAGATCGATGGCCGGCGGCGCCGTATGGTAGGTGGCTGGACTCTACCGGGGTGACAAAACTGGCGCATTTCAGGGCGGACTTCGTGACTCAGGACGGCGCCGTCGCTGTCGCATAATTTTACAACAGCCCTGTTTTAAAAAAAAAACATTACAATAGCGCTTTAAGGTAGACTAAATATTGTTGGTTCACCTTCTAAGACCTAAAATATGAATTCGATCTTATCCACTGATTTATAAAGAAAATATAAAAATAAATTAATATTAGCAGCAACGTGTTGCTTTCAAAACTCATAAATTACTTTTATATTGAGTGATACAATAATTAATAATTATTCAAAAACTTTTACGTCTTAAGGATGTTAAAGAATAATTTAAGCCTCAGGATCAATATAAATGGAAAATCTTCAATCATTTAGATCTATTTTAAAATATGCTTTAAGCTTTACAATCGCAATGACATTTTTACTTTTAATTTTATTGCTAATAAATGATACTTTCTCCATTCATTTTTATTTATCAGTTTAGCTCTGGGCACGGGAATTTAAGCAGAAGTGAAAAAAAGTATGCTACATAGGACACGAGGAGAAGAGAAAGTTTTTTTTGGAAAAAAAGAGAGGTCCATTATGAAATGAGAATAACAAATATCTAAGAATAAGTTTTGAATACTAAAATTAATGACAAATAAAAGTAAATGCATGACGTATATTAGCAATTGTTCTGTCAACATTTGAGACCAAGGTTTATTGGGATACAATAAGGGTTCCTTTAGAACGCATGAATTTCGTAAGAATTGGACATTAATTTCACAAAAATTAGTTCTATTTTACAGAAAAATGTAGAAAATAGAAAAAAAAATTCTCCAATTGAAAGAAGGCCTACAATGTAAAGCCACAAAGGCCATAAAGTTACTAAGAGATTAAAAGCCTATTGGGCTCATTTTGCGCAAGGCCGGTAGCCGGTTGCAAACCAATTGGCTATACGTTTTAGCTACAATACAAACCAAGTCAGACCAATTTCACAGTTTTTATGAAAAATGACAACTTTCTACCGGTTTTGGTAACCCTAGTTCTGGGACTGCGAAGGCATTGAAACGATATGGGGAAATCCATGAGTAGATATGAATGCCCAAAGCAGTAGAGCTTTTAAGTATATAATTTTTTGTTTATACTTGAATTATGACTTTTCCTTGTCATGTCGTCATCTGACATGTTTAATATTTTAAATTGCACTAAAATAATTAATTCCGCGTGAAATAATATTTCCCTGTCGACGTTTTCTTTGGACGTCACCTATCATCGATCCTCAGGTTGTGCTAGAAATGAAAACATGCAACATCGTAATTCAGATCAAAACACGTCTAGAACAATCTGTGCTCATGTCTCTGCTTCACGTGTAGTACAAGGGTTAAGCAAGGTAGTTGATGGTACGTACCGGGCCAATTGTTACTCCTAGACTATCCCGATCGACCGATGGGATCAAATTATATCCTTATGCAGATGGACCACTAATGGTCCGCAATGGCACTTATATAAAAACAGGTTGGGTTGATACATTTGGCCACCTCAACCAGATGTCATATTCAACACGACGCCGAGGAAATGTTCAGGAATGTTCCCATCTTGGCACACATCTATGCCAGGAAGTAGTAGTTGAATCAAAAGTTCCATTGTGCTGATTCTTTTTATATGAAAAAAAAACAGTTTTCATGTACACATGTATTTCATCTAGATATGGTCATATTACACCTTTTGGCATGCAAAAGCTAGCTCAATGTTTGGTGCTCATAGATCTTTAGGCTTAACATAATTGTAGCTTCCATAACAATCCCTTAATTGTCTTTTCAAAAGTGGATTTATAACGTTCAAGTGATCGAATGGTGACTACCAGCTTGATATATACTCCCTCTGTTCTCAAAAATTGATGTCGCCGTTGACTATAAACATTAACATTTACTATTTGTCTTATTAAAAAAATATGATAAATTTCAAATATTTTATTATAATTTGCTTTATCATCAAGCTGTTTGAATTACAACTTCTATTTTTTTAAATTTGATTTAATTTTTTGAATATGATAAATAGTTAAAATTAATGTTTATATTTAACAGTGACATTAATTTATGAAAAAAAGAGTATATATATAACCGGTCAATAAAATACTGTAATTTCGCGTTAACCTGTGGAGGTCCAATCGAGCCAAAGAATCTGTGCTAGGTTGCCGTGCGCATAGTACAGCTGATGAGCGTATTATCTTATTCACCCGAGGAGACGACGTACGCGTCATTATGTCGACACCGTGCTGATGAACCGGAACCCCACGTGGGATGGCCTAGGTTGGAGCTCCCGGCCGGCTTATCACATTATCGTATGTGGTATGCGTATGCCACCCAAAAATTTCGTCTCTACAAAACATACTGAGATATTATATAATAACTGGTCGTATGCAATTCATTGCAAAAGGCCAGAATTTTATTCCATTATCAAAAAAAATAAAACATTATAAATAGTAGTACGTGTCTTGGAGGAAATAACTCAGCTCCAATTTAATTAATCTTCCTTCCGTCTCGAAAACACTAAAAAATTACGATGCTACGCAAACAAAAGCTTTACTACTATACAAAGTTAGAGTAATATTTCACTGCTCCCTAGCTAATGTGTCACTTTGAAAAGAACGATCCCTTTGTCCAAAATTACGAGTCGAGTTAGCTCGCAGTGCACCTTAATTACGAGTCGAGAAGTGCCAGAAAACTGCTTGACCTTGGCCCTTGCAGGTAGGACAAGCAAGATACAATTGACTCGAACCCTCGACATTGCTCCAAAGCTTGACCTTTAGGCAAAAGCTCCCTCTGTTGTCATTAGAACAAGAGTATAGTTTACATAAGTGCTTTCAGAGCATAAGATATATAGCTCGATGATGTCATTTGATAATGTTAAGTATAATCATTTAACAGCAATTTTTTTCCTTATAACTGGTCAGCACATATATAACAGATTATAATAGTAAGGAGTTGTTGACGCCGAATCGGGTCTAGGCCAACACGCCGCTCACATGTCTGTGTGCGAGAACGCCGACGCTTCTTCAACGCCGGATTTGAGCAGCACCTGGAAAATCCTGCCTCGAGAAAGATCCCGTCGGAGTAGGATTGTCCTAGGGTTGATCCAGGCTCGGTCAGGCCAGCCGGATCATCCTCAAACGTTGACGGGACAAAGGAAGAACGGCAAAACGGGTCGAGTGAGGGGATTAGAATTAGAAAAGTGCAAATTATAAAGGCAAATAGTTTGATGGATTGAGATACCCTCTCAATCGGCCATGGGCCTCTGTTTTATAGAAGTGAGATGGTCTTATCCTGTAGGGCAACAGATCTTTTAAATTAGGAAAGAATTTAGAATTGATCTGCTAAAAACTTTTCTAAATCGACACTACCAGAGTTTTCGGTAAAGGGCCGGATACTCCGATAACCGGAGTCTCTGGTATGACACCAGAGGATCCGTCGTGTAAATTTGAAGAAACTGAGAGGGCCTGCCGAACACTCCGGCACTGTGCCGGACACTCTTGTACAAAATACCGAAACCCGAGAGGGCTTACCGAACAATCCGGCAAAGTGCCGGACACTCCGGTGGGCCAAGTGCCCAAACCCGAGAAAGCCTACTGAACAGTCTGGCAAAGTGTCGGATACTCCGGTGGGTGAAGTGCTCAAACCCGAGAGAGCCTACCGAACAGTCCGGCACAGTGTCGGATACTCCGGTGGGCGAAGTGCATAAACCCGAAAAAGCTTACCGGAGGCTCCGGCATTGTACCGAACACCCTAATGAGACAATTTTTTGGGTGTCAACATATGCCCTCTGCTTTTTAGTGAAGTCTCTACACCATAAAGCATTCTAAGCAGCCAAAAAACACCTAAGGGCGATGGTTCTCTCAACTTATCGGCCATTGCATCATTCTTGACGATGATATCCTTTATATCGACCATTCTTCCTCTAAGCTTCTTGCCATACACTTAGGTGATACTTTTTTAAGTACCGGCCATTAAGGACCCTAGGCAATGACTCTTCACTCATATTTTCCACTATGTATGCATTTCCGGCGATGACTTTTACTATTCGGTGTGACCCTTTTCAACTAGGAGACCATTTTCCGAACTTGTTGCTCCTTGAGCCTACGGGCAGAATAGTTTTCCAAACCAATTCGTTCACCTGAAAAGTTTTGACTTTCACTTTCTTATTGTAGGCTCTAGCAACTCTAACCTTGTCTCTCTCAATTTCTTTCAGGGCATTCAAACGTTTATCGGTGATTTCATCGATACTGTGTAGCATTAGAGTTCTATACTCATCGGTGGTTAAATCATTTTATTTAGTTAATCTTAGAGATTCTAAATTTACCTCGACGGATAAAACAGCCTCTTGTCCATACACAAGTTCATAAGGTGTTACCTTCGTTGCCAAGTGCCTAGATATCCGATGAGCCTACAAAGCTTCCGATAAAACTTCAGGCCACCTCTTGGGATGGTCTTTTATCTTTTTCTTAATGAGTTTATTAACATTTTATTACTAGACTCGGCCTGACCATTCGCCTGAGCATAATATGAAGATGAATTGAGTACCTTAATCTCGTAGGATTCGGCAAATTCTTTGACATGACCGGACGTAAAAGAAATACCTTGGTTGGTAGTCAAAGTTTACGGTATGCTGAATCTATAAATAATATGCTCAGTAAGGAACTTAATTACCTCTTTGTGCGTCATGTTCTTGAGAGCCACCGCTTCGGTCTATTTGGTGAAGTAATCTGTTGCTACTAACACGAAGCGATGTCCCTTCGAAGATGGAGTGATGTATTTGCCCTATGAAATTCAATCCCCGTCCTCGAAATGGCCACGGTTTTGTAATGAGGTTCATCATAGCAGCGGGCATTAATTGAACGTTGCCAAACTTTTAGCACTCTTCACACCTCTTGTAGTAACGATAACAATCGGCAATCATAGCTGGCCAATAGAACCCAGTTCTTCTTAGCCACCATTTCATTTTCAGAGCCGATTGATGCGTACCACAAATACCCTCATGAACTTCTCCCATAGCTACTTTGGCTTCATCCTCACCCAAACATTTTAACAGTAAATTAGTTCTTGTTTGGCGGTATAAGTCACCATCAATCAAAGTCTATTTGAAAGCTACATGTCGAACCTTTCTATTCACACTATGGGTTGGAGTACAAATATATAAAATTATGGCGGATCTCCAATCAAACGATTCGGCACCATCACAGCTTGATGTGTTAGTATCCGAGTGGTCTAGCTCCAATACCTCAAGCATCGGTTTCTTATTGATTGAAAATCTACCTTTACTAACATTGTAACCCGATGCTTGTTGAGCCAACTCATTGGCCTCACTGTTTTCTAACCTAGGCACATGATGTATGTTAAATTCATCCATTCTTCTAATGATATCTAGGCACTTATCTAAGATGGCAATTAATGATCCGTCTAAGCATTGAAAAATTCTAGAAATTTATTGCACTACTAACAACGAATCACCGAAAGCCTCTACATGCTTAACCCCCATGGACTCCAACATATCTAAACCGAACAACAATGCTTCATATTCGGCTTGGTTATTGGTGCAATCATACTCTATTCGGTTTGAGAATTCAAAACGTGCATCATGAGGAGATACTAAAACCACACCAACACCTTGACCTTCTTTACAAACCGATCCATCAAAATATAATTTTCAAGGGATAAAAGTAACGTAAGGAACATCTAGATTATGTTCTAAATCAATCTGATGTTCAACAATAAAATTAGCAATAATTTGGTCTTTTATGGATTTCAACGACTCATAAGCCAAATCATACTCAATCAATGCATAAGCCCATTTACAAAGCCTACCACTAAAAATCAACCACACAAGTACTAGATAACAAATAGTGTCTCAACTTAGTACAAGCATGATATAAGGAAAAACATAGCTTCTCGATGAGAGTGTACCTTGTTTCCGCACCAATCAGCCATCGGCTCACATACGTGATCACATAATCCTTTCCTTCGGCTTCTTGTGTCAAAACAGCACCAACTACATCGTCTTTCGCCGCTACGTAAAGACAGAAAGGGACTCCTCCCTTAGGCGCCCTAAACACCGGCGGCGAAGACAAGTATTCTTTGATCCTCTCAAAAGCTTCTTGCTATTTTGCTCTCCAAGTAAATTCGGCCTCATTCTTTAGCCGAAGAATAGGAGTAATTGCATTAATCTTTCCCAATAAGTTGGAAACGAATCGTCTTAAATAATTCACTTTTCCTAAGAAGCTTTGCAACTCTCTCTTACAAGTAGGCGCTTGCACATTCCTAATTGCCTCTATCTTCTTAGGGTCTACCTCTATGCCCTTTTCATGAATTATGAAGTCTAAAAACTTTCAAGCCGATATACCTAAAGCACATTTGAGCAGATTCATTTTCAAACCGAAACGATGCATTCGGTATAAGGCAAGTTGCAAATCGGTCAAGTTAGAATCTAAAGTGGCCGATTTGATCACCACATCATCCATGTAAATCTCCATGAGAACACCAAGTAAATTATAAAAGATAAAGTTCATAGCTCTTTGATATGTGTCACCCGCATTCTTTAATCCCAAAGTCATAACAACCCCTCAAACAATCATACAAAACCCAGACATCTAAAAGCAGTTTTAGACATATCCTCTTCGGCCATGAAGATTTGGTTGTATCCCGCATTACCATCAAGAAAACTAATAACTCTGTGGCCGAAAGCATCTGTAATCAATATATCAGCTATGGGCATAGGATATTCATCTTTAAGAGTAGCTCTATTTAAATTTCTAAAATCATTGCAAACTCTAATCTTACCGGTGTTCCTCTTTTCCACTGGCATGATGTTGGATATCCACTCCACATACCTACAAGGCTTTATAAATTTTGTATCAAGTAATCGGTTAATTTCTTCTTTAATTCGATTATGCATATTCGGGTTAAACCTCCTCATCGGTTACTTAAAAGGTCTAAAACTAGATTTTATTAGAAGCCGATGTTCGACTAATTCACGACTCAACCCGGGCATTTCATTATAAGACCATGCGAAACAGTCCACATATTCTTTTAGTAAACCGATTAGCTTCAACTTATAATTGGCTTTCAGATTTTTATTTATATAAGTTGGTCTCGGATTATCATCGCTGTCAAGGTTCACCTCTTTAAGAGGATTGGCCGTTGTGAATCCTTGTCCTAACTTACTCATATCCTCTATTTTCTTGATAGCTGCGCACATATCGTTCGTATTGGACCGATAGTGTTCCACTATTTTTTGCAAGCAATCAAGATTAGAATCCATTAAACCATATTATATGGTTGAGCCGATTCTCCATCGGCTTTACATTGACCGATACAAAACCATCTCTAGTTACACAAAGAAAATCATAATCCGTCAAGTCTAAACCGATCAAACACTTGACAGCGTCATGCGGCAAAGAAGATAATTCAGCCATAGCAACATAAGCCAATGCATCCGCATGAACCACCTCTACATCATCATCAATCCATTGTATCAAGAATTGATGTAAGGTAAAAGGAACACATCTATTGGCATGAATCCAATCACGCCCTAAGATCAAGCTATAACTACCGCGCACATCGACAATAAAGAAAGCAATAGCCATGGTCTTGTTTCCAACGGTGAGTTCCATAGAAGCGACCCTTTTATCCTCGATAGGGTCTCCTCCTCCCATACCATTCAAAGTCATGTTGGTCTGGATGAGCTTGTTATCGACCTTACCTAGCTTCTTAAACAAAGAATACAACATTAGATTAACAATAGCACCGCCGTCTACAAGCATGCAAGAAATCGGTGGACCATTAATATGACATCTCACATAGAGAGGTTTCAAATGGTTCTTCGATTTCTCGGGCTTTTTGCAAATAGCACTTTTCGACCCAAAGTTGAATTGTGCCATGACTTCTTCCTCTATAAGCGAATAATCGAAAAGAGATAAGCAAATGGTGTTAATGTCCATACCTTCTTGAGGCGGTGTAGCCTTGTAGTCCAAGAGGTCATTGTCGTCGAGCTTAGACATGTCGACGTCTCGCAGGGGTGAGGACGCTGTGGAGTCCTCTTCCAAGACGGCATCGGCCAAAACCAAGTGGTTTTGGAGTAGCCTTCGCTTCCTCCATCACCGGTGAAGTAGGAGCTTCGAGCTCCTTAACCCTCCACTGCTTACCTTGAGGGACCATCGGCTTGACCTCGTTGAAGACCTCATCCCTCCTTTTCTCCGCCTCCTCCCTCGCATCTTTTGGAGGCACAGCCTTTGGAGCTTCCTCTTTTGAGTGTGGGTCAAGCCAGGCGGACACCACCTCAGTTGCGTGTACTTAGAGGAGCTGTTGCTGCTGTCAGCTTCATGGTTATGGGAAGTCTTTTCGACCGGATCATTCAAAGTGATCCGTCCCATGAAAACTCCTTCGATTTTGACATCAGCTATGCCGATTTCACGACACCTTCGGATGCACTCACTTGATGGACAACAGTGGAGGGAGCAGGTTTATTACCTTGCTTTGGGCACCATTCTTACTTAGGCGAGGTAGTGCCACTCTCTCCTTGAGCTTTGATCAGTCGAGAATCCGTCCGATCCAGGATAGGGTTGGAGAGTTTTGTGAAGACATCTCCTCTTGGCCCGTTCCACCCCGTATAAAACGATGAGTATGGCATTGGCGGAACAGGCATTAGTGGCATAGGCATCGGTGGCGCGTGCATCAATGGTCCTATGTATGGATGAAACACCGAGAATGGCGGACAAGGCATAGGATGGAACTATGGTGGCGGCACTCTGAAGCCATGTGAAGGAAAAGGAGGAGGGGGCCCATGCGCATTCATGGTTGGCCTTATCTCCTTCCTAGATGGGCTGCCTATCCTAGGTGGCGACCTTGGCCGCTTCATAGACCGATTATTCAAATCGGTTTTTTGATTCTTGTATTTAGCCATGAGACGGTCGAAGGCGTTTTTGAGCCCCATCGTTCGATCCGTGGCTTTACCTTGGTTTACCTTCTACTTACCCACCTCCGGTTTCTTTGGCTTTATCATGTTGGGCTGTGGAACTTGCCCCTCGGGTCTAGAGCCTGGGATGGTGACCTTGAGAGATTATTGACCATTGGAGGATTTCTCAAGCATCACCTTTCTAGAAGCCCCTTTCTCACCCGGAGAAATAGACATCTCCTCCCCGACGACCATGTTCTTCCTTTTGGTGGTATCGGCTCGATGAGGCCAAATCAACACCTTGGGATTGAACTCTAGAGTGTTGACAAGGAAGGGGTGCTTGTCGATCTGTATTTTCTTAAGACTCAATCGTCCCTCATTAAGGGCCGATTGGACCTGTCGATAGAAAATATTGCAATCATTAGTAGCATGAGAATAAGAGTTATACCATTTACAATATGCCCTACGCTTAATCTCATCCGCCGAAGGTAAAGTATATGCGATCTTAATGTATCCACCTTTATGGAGCTCATCAAATATTCTATCACACTTTGCTACATCAAAAGTATATTTTACATCGTCTTTCCGATTCTTATGAACCGGTTTGAGCGAATCACAAGCAAACGATTTGGACTTAGATGGCCAAACGAACTCAGCAGTCAAAATGTCATTAGAATCATCATCGGAGTTATTCGAATCATATTCTATGACGTGCATGTTATGACGGGTCTTATAATCATGTTTTATTTCTTTACTTCGGTTCTCTTGAGTCGAAGCCCTTTGATAGAGGTGAGTGAGTGTGAAAAACTCGTACCCCTCTAACTTCTCCCTAAGATGCGACCGTAAACCATTAAAAGCTAAGTCGGCTAAGTTTTTTTCAGAAATGGTTAAATTAAAGCATCGGTTCTTAACGTCTCTAAACCGCCGAAGATAGTCAACGACGGGTTCCTCTTTTTCTTGTCGCACCGATGTCAAATGTGATAACTTTATTTCATTGTCCCTGAATTAAAAATAATCATGGAACTTACACTCTAATGACTCCCAAGTGTAAATGGAGCCCGGGGATAATGACCAAAACCAAGAGAAAGCGGTTTCGGTTAGCGATAATGAAAACAAACGTACTTTTAAAGCTTCAGTAAAACCCGCTTCTTCTAATTTTGCTACATGTTGACTAATGTGCTCCCAAGTGGTTTTGCTATCTTCGGCATTGAATTTGACGAAGTCGGAAACACGCCATCCTACTGGATATGGGACCGAATCGAATCAAAATATGCGGGGTATGGTTTTTGATAAATTTGGTCTCTCTTCTTAAGATCCACTCCTAGCGTCTCACAAAATTGTTTATTTAAGTCCTCCTTAATGTGCGCCATGCACTCCTCTATATTAGCAATGGGTGCCCTAAGTAGATGTACTCTTGTGGAGGATGTGCGCTTGTTTTCATGGAGCTAAATGTTTTATTAGGGATAGGGCCATGAGTGATTCCCGTACCGCTTGGTGGGATGGGCGGTGTGCTATATGCAACGGTACGGTAAGGAGGAACAAAGTTAGTCAATTCACTCAATCAATTTGTGGCCGGATTGGAGATGCTAGTAATTGGCTCTACCCTAGTGAGAGACACTACTAAAGCGTTGATTTGCACGGGTGGTGAAAAACTAGTTTGTTCACTGAACGAGTTCAACGGCATGCCATACGTAGGATGTTCTACATTAGAGGTAGTAGGGGTCGATATACTAGCTACACATGCAACATGAGACGATGATGCGATACTGACATTTTTAGCTTTAGACAAGTTCTCTTGGATCATGTATTACATATTATTTGTTAAGACCTTTTTCATGTCGGCAAAGTAATATGAAATGTCTTCAAAAGTAACGGGAGAGCGCGAAGATGTACTTATATTGGTAGCACCCATGGCTGCGTCGTCGTCGACGGTCGAAAGAACGGGCTCCTTCACTTGAGAGATCGCGCCTTGACGGTCCTTCTTGAAACACGCCAAGTACTCTTACAGCTCTCGCTCCTCGCGTGCCTTGCGTGCCTCTTCGGAGGCCCTCCGGTGTTCTAAGAATGCCTTGCGCGCCCCGTCAGGCAACTTCTCTAATGATGGCATGACGATGTTTGTCGTGAAGATCTCGGAGGTCATGGTGTAAACGACGATTCGGTTTGTGCAACCGAAATCACTCGTCCCCAGCGGAGTCGCCAAAATGTGTGTTGATGCCGAATTGGGTCTGGGACAACACACCGCTCGCACGTCCGTGTGTGGGAACGCCGACGCTTCTTCAACACCGGATTTGGACAGCACCTAGAAAATCCCGCCTCGAGAGAGACCCCATCAAAGGAGAATTATCCTAGGGTTGATCCGGGCTCGGTCAGACCAGCCGGATCATCCTCAAATGTCGTCGGGACGAAAGAAGAACAGCGAAACGAGGGTCGAGTGAGGGGATTAGGGTAAGAGAAGTGCAAAATGCAAAGGCAAATGGTCTGATCGATTGGGATACCCCTCAACCGGCTGTGGGCCTCTGTTTTATAGAGGTGAGATGGTCTTATTCTGCAGGGCAACAGATCTCTTAAGTTAGGAAAGAATTTAGAATTGATCTGCTAAAAACTTTTCTAAATCAACACTACTGGAGTTTCTGTTAATGTGTCGGACACTCCGGTAACCAGAGTCTCCGGTACGACGCCGAAGGATCCGTCATGTAAATTTAGTAAATCCGATAAGGCCTGCCAGACACTCTAGCGCTGTGTCGGATGCTCCGGTGTACAAAACACCGAAACCCGAGAGGGCTTATCGGACAATCCGAAAAAGTGCCGGACACTCCGATGTGTCGAGTGCCCAAACCCGAGAAGGCCTACCGGATAGTGCGGTACAGTGTCGAATACTCCGGTTGGCGAAGTGCCCAAACCCGCGAGAGCCTATCGGACAGTCCAACACAGTGCCGGATACTCTGGTGAGCGAAGTATCCAAACCTGAGAGGGCTTACCGGAGGCTCTGGCATTGTACGGGACACTCCGATGAAGCCATTTTTTGGTGTCAACAGGAGTACTGCTATACTATAGGTGCTAACTTGTGGAGGTCGGAGACAGATTCTGAGGAGTGCTTATTTACGCGACGAGGTTAGCGGCGTTAACCGTGGAGGTCCGATCGACCCAAATAACCTCTTACTGCTGCTAGGTTGCCGTGCATCAAAGCACCTATGATCACATAAAATTTCAAACATTCCTCGAATGAAACAAGCAACAAGACCTTATTAATCAGGTTCAGTGGACCGCATCAATCCATGTTCTGGACTCTTAACCACTAAGGAAACCCAGAACGTGCCATGGCACAACAGCCAAGCGCAAATGACGAGGACGTGCCAGCTCGATTTCGTGCCGATAGGCCCGTCACATGCCAATGCCGATGCCATGCACGCCAAGGTCAGATCGTCAGAGTATAAAACTGCAAAGATAAGAATCCCTTGTTTAACAAGTGGATTCGGCAGCATGGGTTCTCTAAAAGAAAATGTTTTGCATCATGTGACAACTGCAAACGATGGATAAAGCCGGAAACAGACCGAACCTGACGATTAGCACCGGATTAAAGACTGATTAAACATCAGATCTGATTAAATGGATAGTTGTGATTAATTTCAATCATTCTAACATATCTCAATTAATTTAAGGCGCAAAGACGCCGGAGGAGTTGCGTTCATATGGGCTGCAAACGCGTCTGCCGATCGATAAAGACCATACCGAACGCAGTGACAAGATAAGCTGCGCTGCCTATAAGATAACCCAAGTGGATGCCCAGGTATGGCTGCGTGCTGAGCAAAACAAAAGCCGCCTTGACTCGCTGCTTGCTGCAAGGGTCGACTGCAAAATTGGACTTGCCTTTCGTAACTGTCCTGAGCCTGTTTCAACTGCAAAATTGAACCACTCCAAGTGGAGTCTTCACCAACTTAATTTGAAAGCCAACTTTACTTTCTTGACGAAGAACCACCAAACCAAGTTCAACTTTCCTAGTCTAGGCTCCTTTAGGGTTTGATAATAAAAAAACTAGGGCATGCAGGTTTGCCTTTAACATATGCCAAGCAATGGGTCTGATAAATCGATGGTCAAACTGAATTGAAAGCACATATGCATCCACCAAATAAAATGGTCACTAAGACTCAACCTGCATGATGGTTAATTTGGAGAGCTTAACTGGGAATACGTTCACATTTCAGGAATCTAGCAATTATATCTGGCAAACATTTCTATATACTGCACTCACAAAAAAAGGGCACCTTTCTTTAATACGATGTTCAAAAAGAAACTTTTGTTCAGTCAGGATGAATATTAGTCTACTAAGCAAAAACTCCCTTGGTTTGTTTTGCTATTCCTGTGAAGTGGAAGATAGTATTTATTACTACCATGCAGTACACAGTCTCATTTGTATCATCGATGTTGCTACATTTTTCGCCATGTGCTAATAATACAATCTAGAATGTCAATATATAGATCAATGTTGATCATTTCTTACAAATAACCGTGTGTAAAGAGTACGCTCTAATATTGACCCTAAGGGCATGTTCGGTTTGCATGGAATGGAAGGGGATTGGGGTGGACTGAAGTAGAATTAATCCACAACTAGAGAGTAATGGATTTAATCCCCTCTTAATCAAGTGGATTAGAGAATAACCAAACAAGCCCTAAAGAATTATATACTCTCTCCATTCCTAAATAATTGTCGCTGTTGACTTTATATGATCATATGTTCATATTGTAAAAGTATGATTGTAAGATTGATTTTTAAAAGCACACATTTGATATAATGTAATTCCTGAGAGGAGAACTACAAAGAAACCATCTTCAAGTTAACGATGCTATTTAACGGGTGCAAACAGAGAAACGATGTTGCAGTTCAACTTAATGTAAAATAAATATATACGGACTACATCTGTAGAATAGACCAGTCTCATTCCACGCCCACTGAAAATGCATATTATGGCCGATACTGCTTGTGCCTACTACATAAGATGATAAACACTATAGTGGATCTGAAAAACTATTCCTTGCAACTCTATCCTTTCACACGGGAATTCATGTTTACATAGTACTCCTTTCTGTTTTCATATATTGTGTTTAATGTTTCCTGATTGAACCTAATGTCACAAAGAACATAGATGAGTACAAAGTAAAAAAAAATACCCTTAATTTTTTATCTTTGGCAAGATTTTTTTTTCATATATGCACCCAATAAAGATAGAATTCCAATGATTTTTTTAAGATTTCTAGTGTGACACGCAACCTCCTACGCTATACCTCTCTCGGGGACTCTGTTAAATAATAATTTTGGCCTTTGCTTGCAGAATGGCCATGCTTTTATACCTCGTTGAATCATTCAATTTACCGGCACTAAGCAGCTTGGGTAGCTCACATGTCATATAGGAGTAATAATGAGCTTAGACGTTTTCTTAAGGAGGTTCGACTTTTTATTGGACCAATAAGGTTCTCGGATGGGCACATCATAGGTCACAAGAAAAAAAAAAAAGAACACCATGCGAATGGCAAAGCTGAAGCTGGTACCAAGTTTTCAAAGGGGCAAATCCACTAGTACTCGGGAGTTTCCAAACCTAGGTAATGCGGTCCACCACCAAAAGAACAAGCTAGCTCTGGATTGCAACGCTAAAGAATAGCAGTGTCCGTGTCGTCTTTAGTGCCTCTCTCTCTCTCTCTCTCTCCGCGCACAGATCTAGCTTGCTAGGCGGCTCGCAAGATCTGCAGATCAACCTCCGGCTAGCCAGTTTGTGAGGAAGCAGATAAAGTCGTTCGCCACCGGCGCCATGGTTCGGGGCAAGACCGTGATGAAGAAGATTGAGAACATCACCAGCCGGCAGGTGACCTTCTCCAAGAGAAGGACGGGGCTGTTCAACAAGGCTAAGGAGCTGGCCGTACTCTGCGACGCCCAGGTCGGCGTCCTCGTCTTCTCCAGCACCGGCCGCCTCTACGACTACTCCAGCACCAGGTGACATATATGTGGCTCCTTTGATTGTTCGTGCTGTTAAATTGCTGCGTGGTATTTCAAGCATCAGTTAGCATGATAGATGGTTGTATGTGATGAAGTTTATTTGATTTCTCTTCTTGATACATATTATTACTCCCCCCGTTCCCAATTTCTTGTCATTCTAAAGTTCACAATTTTTCCTCTTTTACCTGTTATTTTCGCTTTCTAATACACTTTTTTCTATTCTCAATATATTCTTCTCTCTATCTCTTTTCTCTTTATTTTGAGAACATCTCACTTTTTTCACCACTCTTATCTCGTGCTCACACCTAGAATAAAGTAAAAGGTAATGGAGGGAGTACATCTTTGCGATTGCATCTACAAATATTAAATGAATCTCTCTCACTCTCTATCTCTCATATATTCATCACTCATGTGTGTACCAATCTAAACATGTACTGATGCCATCGTTCCTGAGCTCTGCTCAAGAGAATCGGTCAACAGCTAATGATGTCCTTGTTAGTAATAACCTTGACATGGTGATGTGCGCCTCATGTTTGTGAGTGTGTTGCGTGCTCGTGGCGTGGAGCTGCTGCAGAGTAGCTGCGGCAAAGACGAAGTCAAGGACACGTGTGGAAGTGCATGATATTAGGAAGTGGCGGTGCATGGTTTGGAGCGCACACAGAATGCCACGTTGTGCTCCTGAGTGGTTGGCTCACGTACATACGTTGGCCTGGACGTGTGCGAGTCATGCAGACATGCAGATCATGAGTGAGATAGTCGTTGGACTCTGTTGCGTGGCGTTGTGTCGCCTGGGTCTATAAAGACCATGTAACTGGTTGTTTGCCGGTGAGTCGAGATAGAGAGAAGATTCTGTTGTGTGTCGCCGCTGCGGCGTTTGTTGCCTGACAGGCGTAGAGTTGTCCGTGAAGGTCTCCTCACGTGTTCTACTGTGTGTATCGAGTCCAAAGAACAATAGAAAAGTCAAGATATAGGAGCGAGAGGCTCGGCGGCGTTTGTCACCGTAAAATTATCCGTGTTTCTAAGTTCTTTTGATCGTTCATCGATCCTCGATTTCAACAATTAGTATCTAGAGCCGGTTCGTCATGGAATTTGTTTCCATCGCCGGAGATGTGCCGGAGGTGTCCGGCATGAGGCGGCGTTCATGGTGGCGGTGTATTGAAGGTTGCCGGACCGTGTGTCGGATTGTGCATGAAGCTATCGGAGGCGCGAGGCGCTGCGGCAGTGGATCGTTTGTCAGTCCTGACGTGGCGTGGTGCAGCTCTAACTCTCGACGTGTGTCACCGGCCGTGTGTTGGTCTGCGCGACGGTGCCTATGGTGGCAAGTAGATCGTGTATTGATCCTTGCCTCGGTGCGGAAAAAATGTCGGCCCTAGATTCGTTGTTTGGGCACGATGCTGTCAACGGCGTGTGTCACCGGAGACGACAAAGACGGCATATATCGCCTGAGATGCGGCGTATGTTGCCAACAGCATTTATCGCCGTAGATGCGGCGTGTTTTGCCAGAAAGAAGACAGCATGTATCGCCGAAGTTGCGGCGTGTGTTGCTGGAAGGAAGACGGCATGTATCGTCGAAGATGCTGCGTGTTACCAGAAAGAAGACAGCGTGTGTCGCCGGAGAAGATGATTTGCGGAGGCGAGGCATGCCGGAATGACTGCGTCAAGTCAGAGACCGTAGCGGCGGTCAAAGCGACGATGACAACAGTGGCAGCTTTAACTCCGGCAATGACGACTACAAGGCGGATGATGAGCTCCTCAGCATGGTCCGCGACGAGCCGACGTTGATGCGAGTTAGGAGGTCTGACCATGTCAAGGTTAGGAGGGTGATTGTTAGTAATAACCTTGACATGGTGATGTGCGCTTGTTCTTAAGTTCTTTTTATCGTTCGTTGTTGTTCGGTTCCAACAGTCCTCGGCACTTGTTGCGGTCTACACATCGGAGCTCGTTTGATTGCTATACTTGACATATTTTCTTCTTTATCGTTATTGTTTAATATTTTGCTTTGTCATGCGCAGCAACTGCCCATGCGTCACAATATCTTCTATTTGTTCATGCAATAATCTTTTTTTTTGTTTGCTGCTTGGAAAATTCGTTATGTGATATTCGTCGGAGCAGTGGAAAATATGCACTAATATTTAGTTTCTGAACTAGCAATTGCTATTTTTCTGATCGAGGACAGTAATTGCTATATCGGTCCTTGCTGCGATTGCACATGTGCAGTCACGTGACCATTGAGACTCCGAATAGTATAGCACTATAAATCGATTTGGGGCTGTGAATTTAATCAGCCACTATTGCGACTCTTGTTGCCTGAGCAAAACAGGCTTTTCTATTCGAAAGGAAATCATATACTGAGGTAACCTTTATCAGTTTACTGTGTTAGATTTTCCTTGCCACGCTACACATGTACGGAGTAATTTTGATGCTCAGCCCCCATGCATGTTTCATTGCGTACTATGCAATCTCCTTTGTGCATATTTTAATTGGAGGACCCTCTAAGGGCCCTCGATATGCAAGTTCCCATGTTAATTAAAAAAAGGGAAAAATGGAAATGGCATGTTTAAAATAAGAGATAATTGCTTGTGTGACCCTGTTTTGTAGGCTAATAACCAATTTGATCTCATTTTTCAACTTTGATTATTTGGCCCTGCTTTTAAACTTTGAATATCCAATTTGACCCAAAACATTACTTATTTGACCCTTCTTTTTTGGCAAATGAGGGTCAAATTGGCTATAGAGAGTACGCAAGCAGTGTTAAATAAGCAAAGTTGAAAAAACAGGGTCAAATTGGCTATTAGCCTTCAAAAGAGGGCCAGAAAAGCAAATGTCCCTTAAAATAATAGTGATGCCTGGTAAGCATATTGTCTTACAAAAAAGGCCCAAATATTTTCTATATTGACAATTGACATAAGTAATGGCCATATATTGAAGGAAAAGGCTACTGAATACCACTCACCCATTCTACACTACAACTTTATCTTTTGAGTTCAGTTATGTAATGTTGTTTATCTTTCTCTACCAGCATGAGATCACTAATCGAGAAATACCACCATGCAAAGGAGGGTAACCAATTCATGAGTGCAAGCACAGAGTCCAAGGTTCGATACCATAAATTTCTCTTTCTAAGCTGTGATGCTGTTTTCATTTTGCTAAACTCATGTATTGAATTGGTACTAACCACTCTAGTGAAGGATTATTGTATATATGCCCTTTTTAAATGGACGGATCAGAGAAAGTTGTGTTAGCCAGATGAATCATACATGTGGTGGCGTATTGAATTATACTTTTATGAAGTTATATGGTATTTTCACCATTAAAAGTTAATGTATGAGAAAAAGTTGATTGTTTACATTTTTTACCTAATATTATATGCACCAACTAATCACACCCAAAAGTCCAGTCTATGTCCTACCCTATTTCTGGGATATCCCATGAGCACCGTATTAATCTCTAGATCAGTAGTTGGCACGCACGTACACTGTGGATACATAGCACATATCAATAATATTACATATATTGTCCCAAATAGAGTCTTACACCCAAGTCTTAGATTACAAGCGAGCGAGGTGCACCAGACAACCTCACACAGTCATTACATAAAAAGGAAAGACAAGAACAAAAAACCACAGGCAAACTTGTGCACAGAACGGTTCTACTCATCACCGTCGAGGCCAGCACCATCTTCTTCTTCATCTGAGCGACAACGGCAAGGATGAGCACAAAAGTACTCAACAAGTTCTAACCTCATACTTAGTTGTATTCATGCTTACAAAGCCGACAAGGAGGGGCTATGGTTTCTTTTTAACGAAAAGCATTTTTATGCAGCTTCTCTACAGATGAGTTTTTAAAACGAGGATTGAAGTGTCCCTACTCTATTAGTTTTTCAAGGGTTGGACCTGGGGGATTAGTCACCTTTTCCTTCAGTTCCTAAATTTTAACTAGGTAGGCCTCCACTATCCTAGCTAGACACTTTCTAAAACATGGGTAGCTACACCCACTCACACCATTAAGAAAGTGATCAAGACTAATCATTGTAAGCCCAAGCTGTAGTGTGTCAATATCGTGACAACAGCCATTCCGGATGAATTATACACTCTGCAAAGGTTGTACACTATACCCATAGGCTATGCTCCTCTTGATCAACAGAGTCGCATAACGTTCATTCCATCGCACACTAAGGTGTCCACAAAGTCCGCCTCAAGATACAAAAGGGGTCATCTCTCGGGGTTTTCCATGCCACCGATGACGCAATAGTACATTTCCGTAGCCAGACCGTGGGTTTAAGTCATCCACGTCTACTCTTTGGGACCTACACACAGAACGGTAATTATGAAAACTAGGGGGCTATATCGGTGGGGCAGTACGATCCCATAGCGCGGGCTATTGCTGTAATCAAAGATTGGACCATGAGTATCTCAAGTTTGCTCCTGTGACTTGTGTACCACCCGACCGCCTTAGGGGTCAAAGTGGACGACCAAAGGGGTGGAGTGAGTCCCGCCCAGACAAGATCTGTGGTTGCACAAAATCACTATGTTGAGGTCCAATGAACTAGTCCTTATATGGCAGGGACGGCGCTCGTCCATGGCAAGTGGTCTAGTTCGAAGCCTACACACAGCACACATCTCTAGAAGCCCGCCCCACGACCAAAAATATTATTACTTCTCATCACCTATCACTAGTTTTCACTATGTCTCATCCCACTTTATTTGACACACTCCTCCAAACTCTTGTAACATGTTTGATAAATAATGGTTATATATATTGAATGATGAAGCATAGCTTCACGTGAGTGTTCCTAAGCATTTAAGTTCGAGGCAGCTTTTCGTGCATTAAAGTATTTAATGACAGAAATCCTATAGTTAACAAGGTTCGATTGACAATCCTATATCAAGGTGGTGTTTATACCTATTGAAGAGTAAGTTACTGACATAAATATAAATACGTGTATAGCAAATAAGTTTATAACTACACAATGTTTTGAATATATAGCTACGAACATGCAAGCATATGGGTTCTATAGGTGCGTAGCCAAAAACTAGAAGCAAAATGGTCAAAAAGATTAGGACTTGCCTTCGAAAGCGTCCTCGGCCTTTTCCTCGTATTCCGGGTCGTCGGCCCCTTCGTCTCCGAGTGCTTTGTCGTCTACACGAGGAAACAATAGAAAGTAAATAAATTATACGAAAAAGAACATAAAATGAGAATTGAATAAACACCAAATTAATAGAAAGTTCTCGGAGTGTTGAGTGGCTTTATAAGGTAGAGCTCGGGTCTATGGTTCTAATAGTGTAAAGATCTCGATAAACGGAGATGATATGTGAAAATAGTGGTAAAAAATAAGATGTGGGGGTCCTTTTGTAATTTTCTAAAAATTGAAGGACTAATGTGAAAATTTATGGTGGCAAATGGGGCTTTGCTAAGTGGGTTTTTAATGTGTAGGGGTGTATTTGTAAAGTGGGGATTTTCTTGGAATTTTTGAGAATTTATTTGGACTTAAAATGGCCTAAGAATAAATTTGTGTGTACACTGGAGTGGGTGGACGTAGCAATTTCGGCTGTGCGGCTGACGTGTGGGTCTGGGGCCCACTGGTCAAGGAGCGCGGGGCGGCAGTGTGCCAAAAGCAGCGCGTGGGTGCTATGAACTTGTGCGTGAGGTTGGTGCGGTCGGAGACCGAGCGGCGGCGCCCGGCGGCGGGAGGGAGGCGACGGCGTGCAGTGGTGCTCGGTGCGAGGCTCCAATAAGGATGGAGCGGCCGTGCTAGTGTGCTATAGAGGTAGTGCGGGTGGTGGTGGTGCTGTGGCTCTGGTCGGACCGGCGCTCTAGTGACCGTCGGTGAGGAATTGGGCGGCGCGGCGGCGGCGGGGGTCGGAGGGGAGAACTCGAAATTGGACGAGAGGAGCTAACAGATTGACCTATTGGCAGTGGCGGAAGCACGGCGAGGTCGAGGTGCTGCTCGGGAGCCTTTTTATAGGCTGTAACGACCGAGTTTTCACTTACCTTTTGATAAGTCCCGATCTCACGTGAGATTGCCAATCCCAGGAGTTTGGCAATCACGATATCACAAGCGATCAGTCAAGAAACCATAACAGAAATATTAAACAAGAAACACATTAGAAAATAGTAGTTCAGAGTGAAATGATTAGAATAAAATCCTCCAAAGGGGTCCATCGGCACGCAGGCCAGGATATCTCAGAGCGGATATATCTCTATCGTGAATCCAACAAAAGCAACAGCGGAAACATCAACATGGCGACAGTAGCGAACCTCCTCCACACAGGCTAGCTCGAGCGCAGGAGCGGACGTCACAGGCCGTCAAAGATGTAGTCGAAGTCGAAGCTGAGCGAATGCTATGAAAACAACAAATTAGAAAGCCGTGAGTATGAATACTCAGCAAACCGCGTACTACCTAACAACAATGTATGCATGCAAAAGGTTTCAAGGGTAAAGGCTTGGCTCAAGTGCTAAATGCAAGTTTAAAACATTTTATTTTATTTAAAGTATGCAAGAAATCTTTATTTTTAATCTTGTCAAATTTTATTATCTTGCCCTGCAGAGATCTCCGTTATCTCGGACGAGGGTTCATTTTAATGCCGATGTAATCTCCACACTCGGCCACAGCTCAAAGGCCAGAGTCGAAAAAATTTGGAAAAGGAGAGAAGGAAGAAAACAAAGCTACTCAACGAGGAGCACAACTCAGGGTGGTGTCCTTCCAAAAGGACGTGGCAATGCGCATCGACTAAAACTCTGCAGAGGTTATGCACCTGGACCCACGGGATGCGTCATCGAAAACTATCGTCGTAGCCCCGACGAACACACAAGACCCGTCCACAAGCTTTAACTAGCGTCATCCGTCCTCCAGGATAGGGATCCCAAAAGCCTACGCAATCGGGTCCTGGAGCTGTGAAGAGCCTACCACTGATCAGGTGGGGTATCTCGATCTCATGTGGGGAGTCAAAGCTCTACACCACACTAACACTACACCGCCAACCCACGGGTAAACAACCAGTCTCGACAAGTTTCAAGATCAAGCCAACTGCCCATACAAGGTAACGTGGTGTGTATGGTTGTCAACTGAGCGTACAAGGCTCAAAGGACTCGATCCTTAATTGCCGGGGCAGGCCATCTCTCCAACCACAACTCCAACCACCAACAAACTCGCCGCCAAGGCCGAAGCCTCCAATGTACCCGCCACAGGTACTCTCATAGGGACTTCCCGAAAGTCCCCCAGCTCCTCAAACTGCCTCCTGCCCCCGCTAAATATTTATGTATAGTTATTTGCAATACTCACACATTTGAAGCACAGTTCAAAAGTATTTAACACAAATTTCATTTTATAGTGATAGGTGTGAGATAAAATAAATGCGACTAAGCATGGCTAAGCATAAAAGTAAAATAAATGTAATAAAGCAATCCTAGGGTTAATATTTGTGGAACAGTAAATAGGCACGGCTTAGGAATGTTGCTAGCACATTTTAAAATGGTTGGCATGCAAATTAAGGTAGCAAACAAAACATGCAGTTTAAAATGCTGGGAACAAAGTGATCAAAGAACGCGGCTTGCCTGGCAAATCGGGATCGAAGTCGGGATTTGGATCGTCGAACTAAGCTGGCTCGCAGAACTCCTCCGCAGGGACAGCAGCTAATCACAACACGAACAACAGGGATTAGACACTAATTACGCGACGAAGAATAGAACCGGAATTAAATCTAAATCGAAATTACTAGACTAAACGCGCGTAAAACATTTTCCGGAACAACACTACACGATAAACGCGACGAGACAATTTAACGGAACAATTTCGGGATTAATCGGAGATCAAACAAAGTTTCACGGAAATTGTAGACAATCGGGACCACAAGGAATTAGATTAATTATAGAATAATTAATCACAGATTTAAATTAGCAATTAATCTAACAATTAATCGGAAAGGAAAAAGGAATTGAAGAGATAGAAATTAATCTCACCGGGATCTGGAAATCGGAAGTAGCACCAGAGGAAATCAGAGATGGAGAAAATGGAAACTGGAGTACTGCTCTGCGCACAAGAAAATCGACTGAGGCTGACGCGATGATCGACGCTGGAACCGGGTAACGTGCGGCGTGGAGGTTGACGGAGTCGGCCCGACTGCTGGCGACGTACAAGGAGCTAGGCGAGGCGCTGGAAAACGAGGACGCTGATGGCGACAGCGACGGGCGACAGCTCGCGAGAACTCGGTACAGCGCAGGGTGTCGACCGGCGGGCGCGCGGAACCCCACGCGAAAACAGAGCGGCTCGGAGCACCGAATGGACTGGAGGACAGTGCGACGACTCGCGCGGGAACTTGGCTCGGAAATCGGCGCTGGCTGGCGACGAGATCCACGGCGCAGAACACGGAAAACTCGGTCACGCGCGGCAGAGAAAACGGAGAGCGGCGGCGTGAGGGAGACGAGGCAGTTGGGAAATTTCTAGGGAGAAATGAGGTGGGGAAAAAGAGGATTAGGGTTAGAGGGATATTTATAGGAGGGTGAAAATGGAGGTTGGGAATTAATTTGAGATTAATTATAAATCGCAAAATAATTAACAAGGCTGGAGAGATTAATTAGAGAATAGATATTTAAAGACCCGAAAATTAATTTGGGAAAATTCCGGAAATAATTTTAGTCAACATAAAAATTACGCAGACCAAATTATTTCGGCACCGGGTTAATTTAGACGAACGGATTTCAAATTTGGATGGAATGAAGTTTGGAGCAACTGATTTTTTTTTGAACGGAACGAAAATTGAGACAGACAATTAAATTGGAACAAAATTGGGGATAAATTGCTGCTTTATTCAATTCGAATTTTACGGGATGTTACATAGGCGGCGAGGAGGCCGGAAGAGCGGGGCGCAGCGGCGACCGATCAAGGTGGAGTTGGTGGCGGCATTTACTCCGCATGGGCGTAGCCCTCCTGTGTGACGCGACAAAGTGACACGAGCGAGGCACTGTGGGTGACGCGCGGGAGCAAGCGGCATGGGCGAAGCTTCGTCATTCAGCCAGTCTCCGTCAAGCGACGGCAACACGTCGGGAGTCGGTGACGTCGAGCTCACGCGGCTGGAAGCGACGCGGTGAGATGGGACGGGGCAGCACTGTGCGTGACGGGAGGAGGCGTGAGTCGAGCTCAAGTGGCGACGCGACGGGACGAGGCTCGCCGGAGCGGCGCGGTAATGGCTCGCGGAAGAAGACGCTTCCCCGAGCAAGCCGTCCGCCATGCTGGGCCACGTGCGCGCTAAGCGGCGAAGGGCGCGCGGCCCAGCTAGAAAAGAAAAAGGGGAGGGGGAAGTGGTGCGGCTGGGTTGGGGCGGGGGGGGGGGGGGGGGGCGCAGTTGGGCCAGAAGGCAGCCCACTTGGAGATTTTTGGCTTTTTTTTTTTAAAGGAAAGCAACCCCAATTCGAATAAATGCAAATAAATTCGAATAAATTTTGATAAATCCGAAAAAGAAATCTCCACTCAAGCACTCATCAAGATTCAAATTTTAAATTTTAAATTTTTCCTTTTTGAATCTATTCATTATAGGAGGTTTTCCGTTAAAATAAAATAAAAGAAGGGTGTAAAAATAGAAAATCGCTAGAATGTTTATTATTTATAGTTGGAATTTTTGAGGGTATCACAGTCTAAGCCATATTGAATAGTACTACTTGCTTATTTCAGATGCCCGCTCTTACATAGAGGCTCCCTCCAACCCAAAATTCAAATCTAATGAGCCTGGCAAAACTTTCTATTTTTGTACCATTTTGATGTGCTTTCTCTCGTTTATAATGTCTATCAGACGCCGCATGCCTTGAAACTTCATCAATTTTCTTTCAACTGTCAATTCATTTGCAGTTTTGGCAAGCAGAGGCAGCAAGGTTGACGCAGCAACTACATAACTTGCAAGAAAACAATAGGTACGATCATCTTTCAAAGAAATACTAGTAAGAGATTATTTTTTGATACACTTGCATGGGGATATATCCAATTGATAGTATGACAGATATGTAATTCATGAGTGCAACCATTATAAAAAAATGCATTGATTCAGTGAAATTATCAATGGCTTAAATAAGAACAAATTTCTATATCTGTCGTTCAGAGTGTATGAGATGTGTAATTCATGAGTGCAGCCATTATAAAGGAATTGCGTCGAAGTGTCTCTGTCATTCAGAGACCCTAGTTAGTATATTATATGGTAGCTAATTCTTATCTGTATTGAAAGCTCTGCTTATCTTGTGCAGCCTACTTGTATATATGTTTGCACTTCAACAAATCCTACTGAGATTATTTTTATCCAAAGAGGTTCTTCTAGAATTGCTATATACACTCAATGTGATGCAAGAATATCAGTGTCCGTTTTATAATGTCACAATACCCGACACTGATGGTAATGCAAACAGTGTCGATCAAATGACGTCCAGCTAACAATACTGGTGTAACAAATATCGGTGTCGGCAGCTGATATCATGTAGACCGACACTGATATTGTAGTTACTAGTGTCATTCATGCTGGCGTCACCACGACTGACACTGAATATGCTGTTATCAATATCGGCCTGGTGATGTTAGTTGACCGACACTGATAATTTGTTGCAGTGTCGGTTTTTTCCATCCGACATTAATTATCTCTTACAGCACTGTCATACAAGGAGTGTCGCACAATTTGACCGATACTGCAGAATCTTATGACCCGACATTGAAGTAGTGAATGATAAACACATGCCAGAAAAACCCCTCAAAACTGCCCCCTGACGATGAACTGAAATTGTATGACCTTTAACAAGCGATTGCAGGAGGTTGCTAGGACAAAATTTATCTGGGATGGAGTTTGAAGACATAAAATTTTTGGAGAATCAACTGGAAATGAGCCTGCACAACATTCGTGCTAAGAAGGTAGTTGCGGTGTATCCATGTTTATATATAAAAAAGCAGTGCATGTTCTAACATTGCTCTTCTCAGGATGAATTCATGATTCATGAAATTCAAGAGTTGAACAAGAAGGTTAGTTTGTGAAAGTTCTTTTACCATAACTATGTATATGCTGCTGAAGAGAGTCTGCTTGACACTTCGATCTTAATTAAATTGCAGGAAACTCTAATGATGGAACAAAACGAGGAACTACGCCATAGGTTCAATATCATTCATGAAGAGAACTTAAACCTGAGGAAAAAGGTTAAACAAAGTGCATAATATTCTTGAAATTAAGGGAAAGTTTACTATATATCGTGCATAAGTGTTGACTTATCTTTGTTCCAAGGTATCGGAACACCAGGGTGAACGTAATGCACAGAGAAGTTCTGCTACCGAGTATAGCATTACTAGTCCAGAAGATGATGATGACCAAGTTCATCTTGAGCTAAGCCAACCGCAGCATGCAGAAAAAGAGAAATTGTCAGACGATGAAGCACCAACCTTATCGTAAGTGTTTAATATTGACACCACTGGAATGGTACTCGCCAAATCAATGCAAAATAAAATAACAATGTAACCATTCATTGATTAAACATTTTGCAGGCTTTGACCAATCTTTTAGAAGAACCAGACAGAACTTAAAACCAGGACTTTTATGTTACCGAGTGGACCACATATGTAGATATATGCCAGCAACTTGTGACGATTCATTGAAATTTCTGTTCACCTCTACTTTTCATGGTCATACATTAGCTTTTATGTTTTCATGTGCTTCTTATTTTAATTAAATACTTACTCAGTTGTTGAAAAAATAAAATAACTATGTACTTAGATTGCCCAAGTAAAATTAGCATCTAATATAGACGGTTACATGTATGTACTAAATAAAGGTTGGTGTTAATTAATGATACCAGTGATCATATATTGGCGAGTCAGAATTGTTTGTGTGCTTAATTTGGCATTTATATGATTTTATAATATTTTTTCAAATTAATATTTGTAAAAACCAGATTAATTAAGCAAACCAAGTTGTAGTACGTGCTGCACCTAGGGGTGTTAAAAGGGCTCGGCCCATGGATCCTTTCACACATTGTTTCGGCTTTTACTAAATTTTAGTTAAAAAATAAATAGAATTTTAGTCTGATCCTAATTCGATCTGGTTCTCACAATTTTTACTTCATTTTCTTTAGCCGTGTTTTCACCCCTGCACCCCTTTCGACAAGCGCTCTAGCTCCAGTGGAGCAGCAATGTTATTACCATCTCCGCCTTCGCTTCTTCTTCACGGGCCCCAAAAGCAAGCATCAGCAGCTCAATCCGGTCGTGGTCCAGTCCAGCACACCGGAGAGCTCCTTTCCGACCATTCTCTCGGGGGCCCTATAATTTTTGCCATGGAGGCATGAAAAATGAATTAGCATCCTAATAAAAAACTTATGGCATTATGCCATAAGTTTGACGATGAAGTAAACCAATCACCAAGGTTTTTACAGTGCGCCGAAAGTTTAGCATGGTAAAGTATTGTCACCATCCAAATAAACCTTAAAACCAAAGTGAAGTCACCATTACTTCACCTGGGTGAAGTCAGAGGATCCCAACTCGTTTGACGTTTCCTTGTTTTGACTTTTCCCATGGAGCATAAAAATTCATACCCACCAATCCAAAAAATAAAAATCACTACAAGAAATCATGTATTCTATGACAGATTTCAGGGGACGTTTATCGAATTGGTCACAGATTACTAGATGGCCCATCCGGATCTAATTTGGGCCTAATTTCTATGACGAACACTTGATAAACGTCATAAAAGTGCTAATTTCTATGACGAACTTTTGATAAATGTCATAAAACTGAAATGTTTATCACAGATTTGAAATTGTATTTAACAAAAGTATTCAATGTTTTTAATATTTTGAGTACGTAGTATAGAAAAACCTTTATAATTTTCTCGTGTAAAACTATTTCTGAAGATCTCAACATCAATTTTTTAAATTTTACAAATCTTAATTGAGGTACATGCAATTCAATTTGGAGTTACCTTTAATATGCATACAAAAATTATTTTAAATATACAAATAGGTATATTGAATCAGTTCTAAATTCTTGAAAATCCTACAAATTTTTTTTGTCTATTTCATTTTATAATTTTTTTGGGTATAAAAATATATTAGGTATATAATATTTTGCTAATTACTTCACAGCAGTAATTAATTTTTTGAAAATAATGAAATTTGCACTATTTTAATCCATTGCCATCGAATTTTCTGTCGGCAATTATTATCTTTTGCAACATAATAATCGTTGGTGTTGATTCCATGTTATATAACAACTTATCTGTCGCTAAAATTATACGCTACATTGCAACTGTTGGCATAGAGTGCAAGTGCAGAACAAAAATAAACTTAAATGAAATTTGTGCGGCACACTCAAAGCAGGAAAGCACACAAAATTTCGCAAGTCTTACCTTAGGCGCCCCACTCTCTTTTCCCTCACTAGACCCGACCTCCCGCCCTGCGTTTCCAAAAAAAAAAGACCTCCCGCCCTGCCACTGTCCCACCCGTCTCTCGCAGCCACCGTGAGTCACCGCCCCTCCGGTGCTTCGCCCCGCGACCCAGCCTTGCAGAAGCTGCGCTCAGCGCCGTTCCGTCCATCCCCGCTCTGCGTCGCGGATCTGCAGGTCGCCACCCTGCCCAGGCAGCCACAGGCCCAACCGCGGCTCCCTTCACTCCGCCGCGATGCGGCCTCGACTGGCAATGCGAAGTTCCTATGGCCCCACTCGACCGCGGCTCTGCCTTCCATCCTCGACTGGCGACGCCGAACCCCTGCACGCAAAGAGGCATTTTGGCGTGGGGTGCTCGTCAGAGGCGTAAGCGGGCACTCGGGCTGGCGCAAGTGGGCTGCGGTTGGAGGAGGACAGGCTGTGCTCGTGCTGCTTCACCCGGCACATGCTGTTGTAGCGAGGCATGCTAGCGGGTGGATTTTTCCAAAAGCTTAATGCTCACTGTTAGCTGTGCTAATAGTTGCTAGCTTTTCCCCTTTTCTGTTGAGATTTTCCAATCCAATTTGAGGCCCCATGGTGAGAAATTAGATTTGTAACGACCGAGATTTTTCTTATCTTTCGATAAATCTCGATCTTTCATGACCCTGACAATCCTAGTAGATTGGCAAACATGATACCACAAGTGATCAATCAAGAAACTATAATAGAAATATTAAACGAGAAACAAGAATAGAAAATAATAAGTTAAAGAAAATTTTTTAGAATAAAATCCTCCAAAGGGGTCCATCGACACGTAGGCCAGAAACATCTTAGATCAAATAGATCACTATTGGGAATCTAACAAGAGCAGCAACGAAAGCAACAACATGGCAGCAGTAGCGAACCTCCTCCACACAGGCTAGCTCGAGCGCAGGAACAGACTTCACAGTTCGTCAGAGACGTAGTCGAAGTCGAAACTGAGAGTATCCTCTAAAACAATAAATTAGAAAGCCGTGAGTACGAATACTCAGCAAACCGCGTACTACCTAACAACAATGTATGCATGCAAATGGTTTCAAAGGTAAAGGCATGGTTCAAGTGCTAAATACAAGTTTAAAACATTTTATTTTATTTTAAAGATGCAAGAGAGCTTTATTTTAAAACTGTCAAATTTTATTATTTTGCCCCTCAGGGATCTTCGTTGTCCCGGACAGAGGTTCTTTTTAAATACCGGTGTAATCTCCACACTCGGCCATAGCTCAAAGGCCAGAGTCCAAAATATTTTGAAATAGAAGAGGAGGAAGAGAAACAAAACTACTCAACGAGGAGCACAACTCAGGGGGTATCCTTCCAAAAGGACGTGACAATGCGCATTGACTAAAACTCTGCAGAAGTTATGCACTGAACCCACGAGAAGCATCATCGAGAACTACCGTCGTAGTCTCGACGAACGCACAAGACCCATCCACAAGCTTTAACTGGCGCTATCTGTTCTCCAGGACAGAGATCCCAAATGCCTACGCAATCGGGTCTTAGAGCTGTGAGGAGCCGACCACTGATCAGGTGGAGTATCTCGATTTCATGTGGGGAGTCATAACTCTACACCACACTAACACAACACCGCTAACCCACGGGGAAACAACCAGTCTCGGCAAGCTTCAAGATCAAACTAAGCGTACAAGACTCGAAAGACTCGGTTCTTAATTACCAGGATAGGCACTATCTCCATCCTCAACGCCAACAACAAGTCTCACGGAAAGATCTCAGCCTGAATTTTTCCATTGTACCCGCAACAGGTACGCTCACAGAGACTTCTCAAAAGTCACCCAGCTCCTTATACTTCATCCTGCCCCGCTAAATAGTTATGTATAGTTATTTGTAAAACTCACACGTTTGAAGCATAGTTCAAAATCATTTAACACAAATTACATTTTTATAATGATAGATGTGAGATAAAAATAAATACGACTAAGCATAGCTAAGCATAAAAATATAATAATTATTCTAAAGCAATTTTAGGGCTCATATTTGTGAAAAAGTAAATAGGCATAGCTTAAAAATGTTGCTAGCATATTTTAAAATAGTTGGCATGCAAATTAGGGTTGCAAACAAAACATGCAGTTTAAAATACTGGTACAAAGTGACCAAAAAACGCGGCTTGCCTGACAACTCGGGATCGAAGTCGGATCCAAGTCGTCGAACTGAGCGGGCTCGCGAAACTCCTCCTTGGAAAGACTAGTTAGACACAGCACGAACAGGGGCCAAACACTAGCTACGCGACAAATAAAACCGGTAATTAAATCTAAATTAAAACTACTAGGTTAAACGTGTGTAAAACGATTACAAAAAAATATACACGACAATCGCAACGAGACAAATTATCGGAACAATTTTTGAGAATCAACTGAGATCAAACGGAGTTTCTAAAAAATTGTAGATGATTTAGACCACAAAAAATTAGATTAATCACAGAACAATTAATCGTTAGCAATTAATCCAACAATTAATTAGAGAAGAAAAAGTAATTAGAGAGAGGGGAATTATTCTCACCGCGAAATCTGGAAAAATCAGAGACAGAATCCAGAGATCGGATGTCACACACTAGAAAATCGGAGCAGAGACGCAACGGAGACTGGAGACCCGCACAGGAGCTGTGACGCGACGGGGTGCAGCTTGGTGAAGTAACACACGGAATCGGGTCGTCGGCGGTTGGCAACTCGGCGCATGACAGAGGCAGGCTTCGGACCGGATGACACGGCTGATGACGACGACCGACGCGTAGAGAAGGACCAGCGCGGGGAACGAGGCGAGCGGGGCGACGTGGTCTCGGTGCAGAGTCCAGCGGACGGAGTCGGGACGTGGGATCTCGAGCGGTTGGCGCGGGAATCGGCGCTGGTGCAGAGTGCGGGGAACTGGTTCAAGGAGCAGCGACGTCGGCAGGTGACAGCGACGCGGCTGTAGGGCGGGAATGGCGCGACAGGATCCGCAGAAAAACCGGACGGAGTCGACGACGTGGCGGTGGGTGCGTGACGCGGTCCACGGAGCGGCTCGGAGATCGAGGCGAAGACCGCGCCGAGTCCAGCGGTCGCGACGGGGCAGGACGCAGTGCGCGGCGACGAGTACGGCAAGCAGACCGAGGCAGCGTCGAAGGAGACGGTTGCTGATTTTTCTGGAAAATGGGGAGGAAAAAAGAGAGGATAAGAATGGAAGAGATATTTATAGGAGAATTAAAATAGGGTTACGTGAGAGAGGATAAAATTGAGAGAAAATAATTAAAAAAATTATTTAGAGATCTGAAAATTAATTTAGGAAATTCTGGAAAATAATTTTAGCCCCAATAAAAATTACGCGGACTAAATTATTTCTACACCGGAACAATTTAGAAAGCAGGATTTTGACTTAAACGAAATAGAATTCGGGACAGATGATTTTTTATCGGAACGGAAATTAAAATAACTCACCGCTTTATTAATTTGAAATTTACGAGATGTTACAAGATTCTTCTCCATCGCATCTCACTCTTTCCCTTAATCGATTTGGATTTCGACTACTGCCGGTGCTGGATTTAGATGAGAGAGAGAGAGAGAGAACTGCTGGGAAAAGATGAAACAGCTTCTGAAACCGACGCTTCATCTTGATGCTGTTTTGTACTCTGTAAATACTAGGTCAAAGCCTATTTTATTTGATTTATCTGCTAGATTTTTTTTATGCTGGACACATGGTTCAAGTATTTGGACCTAAGATCCAGTGAACAAAAGTAAAAGGAATAGCGTGCGTTTTGCATTTGAATTGTAGTTAGTACCCCAGTTTAGCAGTTTTTATCGTATTAAGCGCATAAACAGCGATCTCTTTTAACTGAACCTTAGTTTGTTACATACTATGAACCTTACACTGCCTCATTTTTCATGATGATTAGTTTTATGAGTATCACACTGTTTTTTATCCTTTGGCAGGTTCATGTGGATAGCATCTTCATTTGATTTTCACTGATAGTGGCATTTCCCTTCTTGAAGAAATGGTTGCCTATTGCTAAGGAGAATTGGATCATCTTAAAGAAAAATGTGGAACCTTATGTGCTAATGGCCTCAACAAAAGCAGTATGATGCTAACCTTTGCATGGAATTATCTTGTGTTTACGCATGGATCTATAAGTTCGAGCCCAGACAATTCAATAACAAGCCTCTGTTTGTCATTGCATATATCATTCTGCAACTTCTAAATAGCGCATGTATTTGACCCTTAGGGTTAGGCATCAATATTGCTAGGCATGCCATCACATACCAATGGGCTAAAAGCAATATGTACTCTCTAGATTGCTTTATTAATATTGTTTGATCGTGTATTTATGCACTGTTATGACATATTGTCATGAATGAATTTTTGTCAGCCAGCGTACAAAATTGACTGCAGAGATGTCCTATAGTACAACTTTTTTCAGAACTGTGATGAGCTTGATGCAAAATGATTTAATTTATAGCCACTTTTTTTTACTTTGGGTCCAACGAAATATCAGAAAGGAATTGGTCTTGACTTCTTTTTGGGTTTTGAATATGTGTGACTGCCTTTTAATTCAATTTTAGAAGACAAAATTAATTAATTCCTATTGCACGAAACTGAATAGATTTACTCTTTGTTTTCCAGACATAATCAGAATGAATGATGTTGAGCTTTCGAAAGGTGAAAATTTAACTTGTTTCCTGTCCGTAGCTACAGGTAACTCCCCAATCTTGTGTTCTTCCTTTTTGTGATTTCAGAAGAGTTGAAGTTGCTTTGGTTTCGGCTGGTTTAGTTGAGGTGGTGCTTCAACATGCCGGCGAAGTTTCTCTTTCCCTGTGCCTGCCACTGGAACAAAGGGGAAAAGATATGGTGCTACGCTATCAAAGCTACTGGAGTACCCGATATCTCTATCAAATCATGACCACAACTATAAGCCTAAATATTAGTTTCGACTGGATTCGTCGAAATGTGTTATTATGAGTTGTAGTGCTTTACAAGATCAATACTTAATTTATTGTATATGTTGTACTAATAAATGAAACTATTTGATTTTAATGAGAATATTGGCTTTATATCTTATTCTCAATTTGTTGTGTGTGAGATTCACATGAGCTTGGCATGATTAATTGATATCAAGATACCATTATTTGATTGTGACGATTAAATTCTATACAATTAGATTCGTCACTAAGATTTGGACTTTGGTTGGATCTGGGCTCATTTGTGACTATTTAATTCGTCACTAGATTTGGGTCTTGTTGGGCCTAGATTCATTTATGACGGTCTATAACCGTCATAGATTTCTATACTCAGTGACGAAAACTATAAAACGCACCCGCTACAATCTATGACGCGGAGTATATGACGATTCATATTTTCATCATAATTTAGATTTTGTGACAGTTTTATTATATTTCGTGATGAATTTAGTTTGTCATGCATTGTCAGATTTCTTGTAGTGAATGTTGTAAGCTACGTACTGTTTTTCCTAGCTAATGCATATTAAATATATTTTAAACTAGTGCACAAAATTCTATGTCATAATCTCATTTGTAATCCTCGGGATAATGGCTTCCTAGTTTCTAAACTAGTAATAATTTGTAATGTGTGTGGTGCACACTTCTCCACTCCTTTATGTCGTCGTTGCCACACTTTAACTGTCCAGCACGAGCTCCTTGTTCCTTCCCCACAAGTTGTCACCATGTCATATCATGTTCTATCAATACCGAGGTTTCAGAACTGACCAATAAAGTCTAGATACGGAGCACGGTCTGCCCATGAACAGCAACAGCACTTCGATTGGTTCCCAAACACTATACAGAGTCCAATTGTGCAAACCAAATGTCCGAGGATCCCACTCACGACAACATGAAGCTGCAGCTGACACCAAACTGCAACGACATTGCTGGAGGCAGCACCGGGCCGCCGGTCGACAAGACGCTGTCCTGCGCCTGCGACGTCATCAAGCTCCTGCCGACGGGCACGGTGCTGGCGTTCCACGCGATGGCGCCGTCGTTCAGCAACCACGGCGCGTGCGGAACGGCGAGCCGGTGCCTGACCCTCGCGCTCGTCGGCGTCTGCGCGGCCTCCTGCCTGCTCCTCTCGTTCACCGACAGCCTGGTGTGCAAGGGCGGCAAGCTCTACTACGGCGTGGCCACGGCGCGCGGGTTCTACCCGTTCAACTGCGATGGCACCGACGAGGAGATGAGGGCCAAGCTCCGTGACCTGCCGGAGATGAAGGTCAGGGCGCTCGACTTCGTCCACGCGTTCGTGTCCGCGTGCGTGTTCGTCGTCGTCGCGCTCGGCAACTCCCCCATCCAGAGCTGCCTGTTCCCGGACCTCGGCTCGGATGTGAGGGAGGTGCTGAGGAACCTGCCGGTCGGGCTAGGGTTCCTGGCCAGCGTGATCTTCATGATCTTCCCAACCACGAGGAAAAGCATTGGCTACACTGACCTGATGCCTCACAAGCAGGACGATGACGGGAAAGGAAATTCTACGGCCCTGGGCACGTCGGCCGTGTGATTTCAATTTATCATATGTTGGACTTTGGTTAATTTTGGACAGTCAGTGGGGTTTATTTGAGAAGGCTTTTGCTTTCGCTTCTCCAAATTTATGATCTTGTATAATTGGCGCGTGCATTTTAGTATTTAGTATTTGTATTGTTGGAGCCATGCATCAACGTGGCTCTTACCATTATATATGCCAACTTTTATTCGTGTCACCACATTTCAGGTTGTTACTTCCTCGGTTTTATTTTGTTCACATTGCTATTAGGCTAATGCAAATTTACACTAGCAAACTTCAACTATATAATGATAAAAAAATTTCTTCGTTCTTAAATTGATGTCGCTGTTGACTTCTAATATCATCTTTGATCATTTGTCTTATTTAAAAAATAAGTTCAAATATGTAAAATTATAATTAAGCCATGTTTCAAAAATCTTTGATGATAAAATAAATTATAACAAAATATATAAAATTTATCATGTTATTTTGAACAATGATTAAAATTGATGTTACAAGTCAACAGCGACATCAATTTAAGAACGGAGGGAATAATTGATTGAGTACCTGTATGCTAAAACGCCTTGGGGTTCACGACAACCATTAAAGTTCAGAGGGAAAAATGATTTGCAACAATTTATGAATATTTGATTTGCCTGAGATTCAATCATAGACCAAAATGGAAGGACACAATGACAGCTGTGTTTAATATATACTTCTTTTCTGTATCTTTTATCTGTCAAAAACTGGACAGTCATTATGAAGTTCTAGGTAAGCACTTAATTATGGATTATTACATTCATTAAGATCTGCCAATTCTACGATATTTACATTTCCCTTGATCTACTAAATCCACCAAATGAAGGACAAGGAGCGCTATGTATATCGTATAGATACATATAAACAGAAATCATGCCCGCATCAGTCAGCTTTGTTCTCTCCAAACAGATAAAGTTTTCAGCTGGGAAAGGATCGTCAAGGCTTGGAGCACGCAGCAATGGCCGTGAGAGCAATATCCCTCTGGTTCGTCCTGCTACTCGTCCTTCGATGGAACCCTTCTTCTGCAGGTTGGATATATTCCTTTCTCCATCCACTCGTCCTCTCACTAGTATCGCATCCCTGAGTTCTTGCTGCACCAATCACCTCATATCAATAAGTTTTACATGCATGAATGCACCTTGATCTTGTTCCAGTTAAAAATCTATTTTCATCTACATTTCTAACCTGACGGAAGCTCGAAAACCCTTCAGGAACCTGCTGGGAGAGTACTTCAGGCGGTCCACTCTGTGTAAAGCCGTTTTGCAACATCACATGCTGGATCGGCGCAAAGGCTACAAAGGGTGTGGTGAAGGAGTCCCGGTGCACGGGACCGGCATTAAGGAGCGACTGCTACTGTTATATTTGTGATAAGAGTTGAAGCTCATGTCCCATGTAATCTGGCCATCATGTCTATTGGACATCTAGGACTGAAACTCTATGGGTGAATAAAATTTAAGCAGTCAATTATATATGAATCTAGTTATTCCCTTTCATGTTTATTGGAGTAGGCAGGACTTGGTCTTTCATTCAGTCAGTTAGACACTTAAACGAGGAAGCAACATGGTGCAGAACGTCACCATGTTGGTTGTCATGCCTTGCGTTTCAGGCGGCCACTAAGGCCAGTTAGTTGCATGTAAGTAAGTTAGACTATTTATTCACTCATCCAATCAAGAGAGCGCTGCAGCTCCGGAGCACCAAACCTCCTGTCTCCTTTTCGTCGCTGGTCCGGCAGTGGTCAGTTTTCAGTTTCGGTTTTGTGATCGGTGACGCCTCCGCCGTCCCGACGAAGATAGCCACTAATTAAAGGCCTTCTTTGTTTGATCTGTAGCTTTTAAGCTTTTAAAAAAAACTAGTAAGTAGCTAATTAAAAAGTTGGTTGATTAAATTTGGATGTTCGTTTTTTAATGTTTTTTGAACTTTTTTCATAACAAAAGTTGAAAAGCAGCTTTTCAGCTTTTAATTTATTTCTGCAAATATTTTCCGCATTTTAAAAGTTAACTTTTCAAAACTTTGTTTATTTTAGCTTTTCAGTTTTCAACTAAAAAAGCTAATTAAAAAGCTGAAACAAAAAGGAGTTATGTATGATGCCCGACGGTTTCTTACACCAGGCCTGTCGATCACAGTGCATCCTAGGCCTCCAAAATTAACTAGTAAATGTATTGGGCCCAGCAAAACAGAATTTAATCTCTTCTCTCCTACTTATTAATTTAGTAGAGGGCGTCACTACATCGGTTTTGTGTCACGCAGTACGCAGCAACTGAAACCGAAATCTTCTGCATGGCCTTCCCCAGCATAACCTCCTGGCCGAGAAATCCGGCTCTCCATGAAAATTCATCTGCGGCTTCCAAAATCTACGCCGCCTAACAACTGCATCGCCGTGATATGCGCATGGTTGCTGGCCTTATTCGAGGTGGAGTTCGGCTTGAAGATGGATGGCACCGTGCGCCAGACTAATTGTTTCCTGACTAAAAATTATTCACTTTATCCTTATACAGGTGAACTAAGAAGGGGACTAATTATTAGTCTATCTATAAACTAATTGTTTTTCTATTAATTTGTTCAGAGAGACTAACAATTCGTAATTAAAAAATAAAAGCGGGACTTTTTTCTGATTCCAACTCGGAATCACGGTGTCTATTTAAACTTCAACCCACCGTTCTTCCCTACCCGAGCCCGTCACCTTGCCGGCACTCCTCTTTCAGAATCATCAGTAGGTGGTTCCAACAATAATTTAGGAGATGAAGATTGAGACATCAATGACTTTCATAATAGTATTACAGATGGTTTAATTGCTATGAGACAGTGAATGAAACTAGCAAATTATGTACAGAACTATTTAGGTTATTCCTTTTTGTGTCCTTTCATCTCTCGGTCACGTGGTATGTAAAATTGAAAGATTTTTCATACTGTAGTGAAGTATTTTTTATTTTAGCTATAGATGATGGACCAATTTTGTCAATTATTTGTGTTAAATTAATTATTCATTATGCTCACCTGATTACAGTACTATAGTATATTTCGGTTAAAAAAATGTCTAGAATAAAATATAAAAATGGCGGAAACACTAGAGAAAATTTAAATACATAGCAGGAAATACAGCTAGCAAAATAACAATTAGTTATGGATCTAAACAGCCATGGGGCTAACAATTAGCCAGGGAAAAAAAATGAAAATTTCATTGCAAGATGGCCTAACAATTAGTTTATCATTCAACAGGCAACAGACTAATAATTAGCCAACTGCTCCCTCCATCCCATAATAAGTGATGTTTTTGATTTTTTAAAATTGACATTTGACTATTCATCTTATTCAAAATTTTACGAAAATAAAAAATATACAAGACAAGGTTAAAGTTCTTCTAATAATGAATCATTTCACAATAAAATAAATAATATTTTCACAAATTTTTTAATAAGACGAATAGTCAAAGATAGATGTTTGAAAATCTAAAAAGATAGTCCCTCCGTTCTTTAATTGATGTCACCATTAACTTTTAAATTCAACTTTGACATTCGTCTTATTCAATTTTTTTTGATAAATTTCATATATTTTTATATAATTTGATTTATCATTAGAGTTATTTTAATTGCAACTTAAAATTTTACACATTCAAGCAAATTTTTTGAATAACACAAATAGTCAAAATTGATTGTAAAAGTCTATGGCGATATCAATTTAAAAACAGACAGAGTAGTTATTTTGAAACGGAGAGAGTAATTATTAGTCCAAACATTAGTCTAGACTAATAATTAGTCAATTAATTATTAGTCCAGACTAATAAGTAATCGGCCAGATTCAAACAAGCTAGCCCTAAACTTACTGGTCTTTAGCCTATTCCAAAGGAAACTAACCAGGTTCCTGACACTGCACGTCCTGGCCTTACTGCTAATCATGCGCTAAGCACGTTTAAGGGAAACAGAAAATGGCCCACGCCATGCAGGATGTGGTCACCGTGCAGTTCGCAGGAGACGCCACGCACACCGTGTGGCCGTTGCGGCCATTGCGATCAGCTTAGCTGGTACCTGCGGTACCCGGATCTACTAAGTCCACCAAATGAAGGACAAGGAGAGCTATATATATCGTATAGATACATATAAACAGAAATCATGCCCGCATCAGTCAGCTTTGTTCTCTCCAAACAGATAAAGTTTTCAGCTGGGAGAAGGATCGTCAAGGCTAGCTTCGAGCACGCAGCAATGGCCGTCAGAGCAACGCCCCTCTGCTTCCTCCTGCTGCTGCTACTCGTCCTTCAATGGAACCCTTCCTCTGCAGGTTAATTACATGAATGCATCTTGTTTCAGTTAAAAATTCTTTTCACCTAATTAAATTTCTGACTTGATGGAAGATCGAAAACCCTTCAGGAACCTGCTGGGAGAGTTCTTCAGGCGGTCCACTGTGCATAAAACCGTTTTGCAAGATCACATGCTGGATCGGCGCAAAGGTTACAAATGGTGTGGTGAAGAAGTCCCGGTGCACGGGACCGGCGTTAAGGAGCGAGTGCTACTGCTCTATTTGCGATAAGCATTGAAATTCATGTAGCCTGTCTGATCATCATATTGGACATCTATATAGGACTGAAACTCGATGGGTGAATAAAGTTTAAGCAGTCAGTTATATATGAATCCAGTTATTCCCTTGTATGTTTGAATTTTCGATAGAAAGTAAGCACTACTTCGGAATTTCCAATATGCATGTAAGTTAGGCTATTTATTCAGTCGATCAATCAGGAAAACGCTGCAGCTAGCTCCGCAGCACCAAAACTCTTTCTCCGTCCGCGGGTCGGACATGCAGTTATGCAGATCTCAGCTCAACATCTGGTATTCAGAGTTTCGGTTTTGTGATCCAAAAATGATGGTGACGCCACCGCCGTCCCGACGAAGTCAGGCGCCAAGCTTCACGACGACGCCAACAAGAACACTTCCGGCAGCTTCTGACACCAGGTCCGTCCATCAGGACCAGGACCAGCAATGCCGAGTATAACTAGAATCTAGCCCACCTCAGTCGAGTAGATCCAGATCCAGGCAGAGCATATTCAGCTCTGTTGATCTGACCAAGCGATGCCCTGCTATTACGAACCTCCACGTGCATTGTGAGTACTGACATGGCCGGGAATCATCCCCTCCGTTTAGGCTAATTTGTGGCCTCCGTCCGACCACCCCTCACAAGCGGGCCCTCCTGAGCCTTTCAGCCAAGCGCCACAAACCTACTGGTGAAAATTTTCTTTTTAGCCCTCCTGAGCCTTTCAGCCCAGCGCCACAAACCTATCAACCAAGAGTTTTTTTTTTATTTTTGGGCCCTCCTGAGCCTTTCGGCCCAGCGCCACAAACCTGCCGGCCAAGATTCTTTCTTTCTCATTTTTATTATTTTTATTTTCTCTTTCCTTTCCTTCTTATTTTCCTTTCTTTTTATTTTTCTCCTTCCTTTGTTTTATTTTTATTTTTACTTTCTTTTATTTTTTTCTTTTTTGATGTTCCCTTTTTAAATGTGCTCATTTTTTCCTTTTTCTTTTTCTTTTTCGTTTTTATATTTTTTTAACTACATATACATCAAAATATCTAGAATATTTTATTTTTATTATTAGAACAACTGATTTTAGTACTGGAACCATTGACTTTTATGTTCACTACTAAAATAATTACATCTTATTATATCTTACTACTAGAACAATTGACTTTTATAGTAGTAACAATTTACGTTCACTACTAGAAAATTAATTTTTTGAAGTTTAGTATTTTTCTTATAGTTGTAAAGTTTAATAATTCTCTTATTTTTTATTTGTAAAAGTAAGTTTTCAAAATAAATTACTATATTTTTAATTAAGAGATAACGTACTAAATTTTTTACCTTGTTCAGTTTTAAAATATCGACACAATTGATTTCTAGCATCAACCTTGAACATTATTTAGCACTATTTTAATCAGCAAATTTAGTTGTTAAATGTTATACTAGGCATCAGAAATATTTTTATTTAGCACTTTATAAATAATAGGCACTAGAAATTCAGAAGAAGTGCATTGTGAGAGTAGTATTGTCACTACATTTTAGTAGCAATCTGATGTTTATGTTCTCTTTTTTCTAAATATTTCCATTTGAAATCAATGAAGATATTTGCTTTCAGGGTGAAGTTCATTTCTCAACTAAGTAATGATTAAGTTTATTTTTCTTTTTTTATTTAGAATACTAAAAAAATGATATGATACTTTTCCCTTTTTTACTATATTACAATTTTTTTTTTAAAAAAAATTATAGTCGTTGCAACTGCACAATACTAGTTACTATTTTTTTATTCAGTACTAGGCATCATCGAAACTACACATTGTAGTTAATATTGCGTTTGGAATGTTGGAATTTTTTTATTTTCTATGTTTTTCCTATGAAATTGAAACTAATTCTTGTGAAATTTCTATGTGATTCTGTAACATTTCATGCTTTCAAACCTCCCAAAAAGGAGAAAGTTCAAAACTTTTAAAAACAAAAGCTATGAAATAGGGGGAATCAAAATTTTGGAATGGAATCACTCCAAGGTTGGCCAAATCTTTTAGACTTCAACCCCAAAACTCTGAACTCTTAACGAGTACCTATCTCCTAAATCCTATAATTTCAAATCCAGTGCGAAATTCAACAGGATTCTAAAACAAAAGTTGTTCATCTATCTCTGTGCTACCGATCTGCAAAGTTTCACATTGTTAGGAGTTCGGGAGGTAATTCTTCTAAGGCTCCGAAGTTGGTTGCTTGATCTGCCTTCAATAGACTTTTCCCAGTCATCTTATCGGATAACCAACTTCGAAATTCAATATCTTTCAACTCCTCATGAAACTGTCTATGCAAGTCGGTAGGATAGTAGAAGACCTTGTAAAGAACATGTCTACCAAGTTTCGTTCACATCGGAGCTCGGTATATATTTCTTTAAGACCTTCGAAGTTGGTTAACTGATCTACTTTACGCAGATATTTCTATCCTTTTTCTAATTTCAATATCTTTCATCCTACTATACAAGAACCTGTGCATGTTGGTTATCTTGTATATCACATGTTGAAGAAACTTTCTACAAAGTTTCGTTCCATTTCGAGGTAGTTTGCTTGTCCTTTTTCTGTGCACAAAATGCCCTAAGTAATAATCTGCACTGGATCACTTCCTGCCACGCGGGTCCCACCCGTCAGCCTCACTGTTGGGTCTTCTTCCTTCTCCGGGGCGCCAGCGCCCCCCCTTCCATGGCGGGCATGCAAGGTGGCCACGCCACCCTTGCCAAAGGCCGAGGGACACACGCCCCTCTCCGTGTCCATGACCTCCTCCCTATTGGCCGCGTTCCCCGACCTCTCCCTCACTCTCGCTCACCATCTCTCCCGCCGAACACCACCACCCCGTGTGCCTTCCTCCGGCCATCTCCCGGCCTCCAACCCTCGACGAGGTGCTGCGCACTCCCTTGCTCGAGCCTCTCAGCGCTGTTGTTCGCCTCCTCCCCGACTAATCTCGCCGGATTTCGATTTCTCCCCGAATCCCAAGCTTCACCGAGCCACCGCCATTCCTCCACTAAATCCGTGAGTTCTGGTGCGTTTTCCTCCGTTTGATCTCAGATCTAGCTCCTCCATCACTTGGCGTCCCCTCTGCGCAAGTTCTGGGCATGAAATAGTGGTCTTTTTACAGTGGATTTGGAGCTCACCACCGCCGGCGCCGTCGGGACCTCGTCCTCCAACGCCGACGGCCCTGCTCCGGCCATTCCCGAGGCCGACCTCCACTGCACCGCCCTTCTACTTGATGCAGGGAAGCTTTCGGTGAAGGAAGCTTCGGCCCTCGTCCTCAGCACCAAGCTCTCGCCACCGCCGAAGTCGTGCCACCGCTGCCTCTCACCATCGGCATTGCTCCGGCAGGTAAACCGGCCGACGACCCCCTCACCGAGTTCCCCGTCTACGGTAGATCATTTTGGTGCTGGCAAATCCGAGTTTCGCTTCCGGGAACGCGGACTCAGGCAAGCCGCCGCCGGTCACCGGCGGGCTGGCATTGCGCGGCCCAGGTTCGGGCCAGGCCGAAATGTCCAGACCGCTCGTGGGCCAGCCTGGGTGAGCACAGCCCATTAGGCCGAATTGTTACCCATTTTGCGTAATCAATTATTAAATTGTCCAGAAAGCAGTTTAATCTTCCAAAAATGATAGAAAATGATTCCTAGCACCAAAAACTGAAAATAAAATATCATTGGAATCGTTTCAACCTGTAGAATATTTTAGTGCTATCAAAGTTGCATTTTCTGCACTGGAATTATTTCTATTAATTAAATAAAGTGCATTGTACATGCATGCATATCATCATTTTCATACATAATTAACATGTGAAAATTTTATATTTAGCTTCTAATGATTAATCTGTCATCCTAGAATTAATTATAAATTATGTGCATGTAGATTATTTATAAATAATTATTTACTCTCAGTTAGAGATTAATTCATTATAAATTCATAGTCTAATAATAAATTGTATAACTTGTTCAGAAATTAGTTTATAGCCCTACTAATATTATGAGCAACTAAAATTGTAGATTATGCCTTCAAGAACCATATTAAAAAAATTTAGAAGTAATTTCCCTAGTATGAAGTATTTAGTATAGTATAGAAATTTATTCTTTAAGGTAAAAATTAGAAATTTGCCATATAATCACAGATAGCGTGTTAATTTAATAAACTCAATCCGCATGAAAGTATTCACATAACCATCCCTGTCATACGTCTTCAAGAGCATATCATCGCATTACCTTAGCATTTTTTTAGAAGCATATCTGATCGCGCTCGCTTATCATTTCATACAATTAGTAAACGATGTGGAAGACAAGCAACTTGCTTTAGTTGCTCCGGAGACGTCCGTCGCTGAATATCTCCCGCTTGTATGTGCTAACTCTCAGCAAACAGAAGGCAAACCCCGGTGCATTAACCTCTTTTTAAGTTTTTATTTTACCACTATGTATTGTATAGTTAATGTACCGTGCATTAAGTTGTAGGAGTTGTTTAGAACCCTAAAATGCATGATAGTGCTACTTACCCTATTAAGTATATATTGGTACGGGTAACCCGTTGTAGAGCTAGGCTACGAGTTCTAATAAATGGTAGAAGTCGAGTGAATGAGAAACCTCACTCGCGAGCTATAGGTTTTATTTTATCCCACTCTTGAATAATGTGGCAGAACCGCCCCAAAACACTGGACGGCTCACCTAGGATCGATCTCGGGTGATATTGCACACAACATCTAAATAGTACAACACGAGTGATATTATGAAATATAGGAAACGATTTAAGTCTTACAATAAGTTCAAGTTCTTAGAAGGATGGAGATGAAAACAGAGTTTTTAAAACGACGCAGAAGTAAAACACACACATGACGGTTTCCTCATTCTGAGACATGCCTTGCCCTAAGACATGCTTCGCTCCTCGCGGTTCGAGGTTGGGGAGGAAGGAACTGGTTCACAGGACCAGTTTGCAAGAGCTTCTCCTACCCAATCTCCTTTGCCGCAACAGCAACACCAACTATATGAAGAAGAAACTATACCACAGCAAAAAGGAAAACAACAAACCATGAGTACTAAGTACTCAGCAAGTCTTACCCGTCAAAATGGCCAACTACAACCGACTTCTAGGCATGAGAGGCTGACTCACAGGGATGGTCATTTGCATAAAACATTGCGCTAATAGTGGATCCTTACTTTCAACTTTTAGCGGTAAGTTAAGTTTACGGAATGTACATCTAATTTGCACTAGAAACTATAGCAGACATGGTTACCAGCAATTACCTATAAACTAAGCAAACAATTCATATTATTAATTAAGTTCAGTTATTACTACGACATAACTCAGTGAATAAGTGGTACTCCTTATTGTGAGAGGCAGCAATTATAATCGATTTACACCAGCTGAGAAAAACCCAAAGTACATGACACGTACGCACCTCCCAGATGCCGCACGTGGCAACCTTTCACAACAATACCATAGGGCCGGTCCGACGTGCACCTCTCACAAGCACATGATCCTCCATGCGATCACCACGCCGGGTGCATCCATGGTTAGATCAAGGTTTTTCTCTACTCCTCGCCGAAAGATTGGTAGGGTTACGTCCAACCACTACGGTATCGAGCTACGTCAGTTTTCTAGGTCCCATGTCCCCAGTATGCCTTCGGTACTGTTCAAACTTGTTCAACAGGGTCACACTCGAATCGGTCCTTAACTGACACAGACAGGGCTACCACTGCGAAGGCCCAGCCTTCTCAAACCCTCCTATACTCTATCCTCGCCCAGTCTCAGGTTTATTCAAATGTGGGATAAAATCAAACCTATAGATCGCGAGTGAGGTTTCTCATTCACTCGACTTCTACCGTTGATTAGAACACATCGAGTTACCTGTACCAATATATACTCAATAGGGGTAATTGACACTATCATGCATCCTATGGTTTCAAACAACTATAACTTAATGTATAGTACATTAGCTATACAATACATAGTGATAAAATAAAAAATTAAAACAGGGTTAATGCACCGGGGCTTGCCTTCGGTTTGTTGAGGGTTAGCGCACACAAGAGAGAGGTTTTCAGCGACAGACGACTCCGGAGCGATCAGCGCTAGATCTTGGTTTTTCGCGACGTTTCCTAAATACGTGAAATGATATGCTGGTGTGAATTAGTTATGCACCTAATGACATCCTAATATTTTACTCGTCATCGTATGTGACTAGATGCTCACATGCGATGATATGCTCATGAATGCATATGTCAAGGATGTATATGCGATGATGCCATGTGGAAATGGGCTCATTGAAATTAATGTGCGCTGTAATTATATGATCAAGTTTTGATTTTTACCTAACGAATGCAATTCTATAATACTCTAATTGGTCATAATAGGAAAACTATTCTAAATTTCCTTAATATGGTTCTGGAAGGCATAAATTACAATTTTTAATTTCTCATAAAGTTAATTAGGTTATAAACTAATTTCTGGACAAGTTTTAATTTTTTTATTAAACAATGAATTTATAATGAATTAATCTATAGCTAAGAGTAAATAATCTACAGTAACATAAATTCTAATTAATCCTAGGATGACAGAATATATTCATTCGAAGTTAAATATAAATTTTTTACATTTTACTCATGCATGAAAATGATGGTATGCATGTATGTTTAATGCACATTATTTAATTAATAGAATTAATTTCAGTCCATAAAATGCAACTTTGAATGTTCTAAAATATTCTACATGTTGAGAGGATTCCGACAGTATATTATTTGTAATTTTTGGAGCCCATATGCATTTTTGGAGCCCAAGGGACTTGCTCCTAGAGCTTCACCTCAGAGAGAAGAAGGCCGGCACGGAGGTTGTCGTCGCCAGGGAGGCCCTGAAGAGGGCCGACGCCGTGGAGGTGCACAGGTTCCACGGGCCGATGGCCGATGAAGCTCGAATCCCACCCGAACACTCCAAGATTTGTTTGAATCTTGACTCTGGAGATAGGAGAGATGGTGAGGAGGCTACCGGCGCAAGGAATCGCGAGAAGCTCGCCGGGTCTCACCAAATTTCGGAGGAGGACGGCCGACGGTCGATGGAGTCTCAAATTGGGGAAAATCCCAAATTTGCTCGTTCCAGCAGGGAAGGGAGCGGGCTGGTGCGCCGGGGACCTCGAGCAGGGGCGGGCGCAGCTGCTGGTCACACGAGAGAGCCGGAGGCGGCCTGCTCTAGCTGCTCCACGGTGGAGCTCTGCTCTCTCGGCGCCAATGACGCCTGGCCGGGAGAGAGTGAACGGAGAGAGGAATGGAGGAACCGGTCGCGGAGTACTTCACGCAGTGAATGAACAGGACACGTCCTCAGCTCGGTGGCGTGAATGCAGCGAGGAGGCGCTAGGTGAGGGCACGTGGGCGTATGCACTGGAGGAGGAAGAAGAAAGAGAACCGTCCGGCTGACAGGTGGGTCTCGTGTGGATTTTTTTTTTCCTGAATTTTCCCAGAATTTAGCACAGCTCTCTGTTTTTGACCCGTAATGCTCCCTTTCCGAGCTCCAAAAATTCTGAAATTTGGTAGGCTGGTAGATATTTTCAAAAGGAACAACTTTTATTTTGGACATAAGTTCAAAATAGAAATAAATAAAATGATTATTAATTTTTGAAAACAGGCTAGCTTTTAAAGGAAAATAAATTATTTGGGCCTTTTAAACCTCAAATAAAATTTTCTAAAAACTTATAAAATTCAAGTGGTTGCAAGAAATTTCAAGAGAAAGTTTTGTTTCACAATATTTCATTGAAAATTTTGAACTCACATTGTGAATTTCAAACTTAATTTTGAGACTAACTTGAAATTGGGTTTAAATTCTTTCGAGCTCGGATTTTCGTTAATTTCGAATTCGAATGGAGCGCTTCATTATTCGTAATAATGAAGTGTTACAAATAAACCTAAGATCAGGCGGGGACAGAGTATAGGAGGGTTAAGATGGCTGGGCCTTCGCGGTGGTAGCCCCGTCTGTGTCGGTTAAAGACCGATTCGAGTGTGGCCCTGTTGAGCAAGTTTGAACAGTACCGAAGGCATCCTAGGGATGTGAGACCAAAAAACTGATGTAGCCCGATACCATAATGGTTGGACGTAACCCTACCTCTCCTTCGGCGGGGAGTAGAGAAAAGCCTTAGATCTAACCATGATGCACCAGGCGTCGTGATCGCATGGAGGACCATGTGCTTGGGAGAGATGCGCGTTGGATCAGCCCTATGGTATTGTTGTGAAAGGTTGCCACGGCTTTTGGGAACCGCGTACGTGTCGTGTACTTCGGGTTTTTTCTAACTGGTGTAAATCGATTATAATCGCTGCCTTTCACAGTAACGAGTACCACTTATTCGCTGTGTCATGTCGTAATAATAACTCGACTAATATTTAATAATATGATTTGTTGCTTAGTTCATAGGCGATTGTTTGACAACCATGTCTGCTATAGATTATAGTGCAAATTAAATTTACATTCTGTGAAGTTAACTCACGACTAAAAGTTGAAAGCAAGGATCTACTAATAGTGCTATGCTTTATGAAATGGCCATCACTGTGAGTCACCCTCTCATACTTAGGAGTCGGTTGTAGTTGGCCATTTTTGGCGGGCAAGTCTTGCTGAATAATTAGTACTCACGGTTTGTTGTTTTTCTTTTTTGTGGTGTAGCTCTTCCTGCAGGTAGCTGGTGTAGCTGTTGCACAAGAGAGTGTGGGAAGGTGAACCCTTAGCTAACTAGTCCTGGGAGCAGGTTCCCTCCTCACCGAACTCCGGTCGTGAGGAATGAAGCATGTCTTAGGGTATGATATGTTTCAGACTAGGAAACCATTGTATCAGTTTTGAATCGCTTACGCTATGTTTTAATCTCTGTTTAAAACTTATCTCTCCTAAGACTACTTGAACTCTATTGTAAGACTTTAATCGGTTTTCTCTATTTTATATTATTACTCGTGTTGTACTATTTGAGTATTGTTGATCAATATCACCTGAGATCGATCCTAGGCGAGCCGTACTGTGTTTTTGGGGCGGTTCTACCACAGATTGGTATCAGAGCTAGATCGGGGTTAGTACAACTAAAAATGAGTTATTTTCAAAAATTAGACGACAGTAAAGTCTTAGTTAGTTAGCCCACATAAGGACTATATTAGTTTAGTTCTTAGGTGGCAATGCTAGTTTGCATTCATACATTTTACTTTCCGTTGTTTAATTTTCTTGCAGCGACAGCTACATTCAAGTAAGAAGGTAAGGTATGCACTCGAATGCGATGAAATTCAAGGGCTCATCATACGAGGTTCAGGAGTATAGAGTGTCCCGTACAGCGATCAGTACGAGATGTGAATATGTTCTTCGGAACATATGAAACATTTGCCACCTAATGGGGAGTGCGGCAATTCACCACCTAATGATAAGTGTGGATCTTTTGTCGTGTGATGCGAATCACGGTCATGTCACTCAAGACGTGGCTTACTTGAGAAGGCCCCATATGGCAATGATACGGGACATAAGTTTTTCTTTTTGTATTGCCTGCCTGTGGTTGTGTGATCCGTTTTTTGTAGGTACGCTAACTTCAAATTAGTTTGTTTAGATAGCGACTAACTGAGTCTTGAGAGTTCGAGTTTGCCACCGAGGTCGCGTATGGTCACTATAGCAGACCAACTCTTTTTATTTTTGTGAGGACATAGGACTGACATATTGTCATTGCATTGCATTGCATTTGCATGAAAAGTTAAAACACCACCCACTTAAATTATCCTCTGAAAATGAAACTCTAGCTCTCCGTGTTTGGGTCTGAAATATCTTTTCATTTGTTTACTTGACCCAAAATTCTCCAAGCTTTAGTATCAAATAGGTTCTAATTATAGTTACTCCTGTTTTCAGCTTCTGCTGCCAGCTTCAAAAATTTATATCTTGTGATCTGTTGCTCGTATGAGGGCGAGTAAATATGTGTTGGAAAGCTATTAAAGTCCTCTACGACTTTACTCCAATTCTGATTCTTCCTCTATTAGCACCATAAAGGATTTCTGTGACTGCTGTCAGTCCATGACAGAATTGGTGTTGTGCTGTTGTTAATGGTCTTTCACATACAAGCTATTGTGTCAAGCATGTTTATCACTTGTATACTGACCTTAATTCATGTATTAAGTAAGGAACATCGTTTGTGGTATGAAAGAATGTTCATATTTTGTTTTAATGTCCTCTCCATCTATGACTTCTGTCAAGTTCCTTACTAATATTGTTTGCACTTGTAGGACAGAATGGTGGGTACTCGTAGCATGGCTGAGATCTATGAGGGGCAATCCTCTCAGCAAGGAGCACCTCCGCAAGTGCCTCCACTAGCACCACCTCAAGTGACCGTCGAGCAGTTGATGGCCACTCAGAATGAGCTGATGCGAATGCTGATTCAAAACCAAGGCAGAGGTGCAAACGATAATCAAACACCTCAACAGCCACAACAAGCAACATACTTCGAGTTCTTGGCAACTCACCCGCTAGTGTTTGCTGATGCTGCTGATCCTCTGGACGCAGATGATTGGCTTTGCAGCATCCAATCCAAGTTTAGGCTTATCAGATGCACTGAGCACCAGAAGACCCTGTTTGCTGTCCAACAGCTTCGTGGTCCTGCTGGAGCCTGGTGGGCAATTATGAAGCTGCACTGCCCACTGATCATCAAGTCGAGTGGGCAGAGTTTTGTGCTGCTTTCCATGCACATCATATTCCTGAGGGTCTTATGAACTGCAAGCTACAGGAGTTTTTGAATCTCCGGCAGGGTCAGGATAATGTGCATGAGTACTCCCGCAAGTTCAATCACCTTGCGCGGTATGCCTCTCACCATGTTGACACTGATCAGAAGAAGAAAGAGAGTTTCAAGAGAGGTCTAAGGACAAAGCTCCGTGATCGCCTGGCACACTACAACCAGGGTACTTTCAGTGATTTGGTGAGCGTGGCTATCACTCAAGAGGATGACATACGCACTCAGCAAGAGGAGAAAAAGAAGAAGAGGGCAATGGTTGGTTCTTCTAGCCAAGCTCCTCCAAAGTTTCGTCTTGCTGTCACTTCTCCTACGAGTTAGAGGTTTCAGGCTGCAATGCCGCAAAGGGGAAGCTTTCGTCCTCTTTCCTTTCAGCAGTCAAGGGCTCTTAATGCTCCACCATAGCAGCATACTCATGGGTCTAGACCTCCACTTCAGCAAGCTCTCCAAAGTGTACAGTCTGGCGCTTATCTGTGCTACAACTGTGGCAAGACTGGCCACCTTGCAAAAGACTGTCGCCAGCCAAGGCAGCAACTCAATCGCAACAATAATGCCAGTCCTCAAGCTGCCAACAGGGCTCCTCAGCAAATGAACAATGCACCTAGAGTGGGCCGAGTCAACTATACTTCTCTTGAAGAGATTCCAGAAAGTGAAGAAGTACTCGCGGGTATGTTTTCCATAGATGACCATTCTGTGTTAGTACTTTTTTATTCCGGTGCTACACATAATTTCATAAGTACAGCATGTGTAGAAAGATTCCATTTAACCACAACCATTATGAGAGTACCTTATGTCATTACATCTCCGGGTGGGAGAATATTCACCACTCAAGAAATCCAACACGCCCCTCTGAATCTTGAAGGAAGAATCTATCCTTCAAATTTTATAGTGTTGAAAGGGCCGGGAATAGATACGATTTTAAGCATGAAATGGATGAAGTATCATAAAGTCATGCTGCACGTCGCTCCTTGTGAAATTCATCTTGATTCTCCGCTCCATGGCGTTACTCATGAATTTCATCTTGATTCTCCGCTCCAGGGCCCAACATCGTTGAAATTATCCTATTCTCAAGTTGCTACATCATTGCTTTGTCACATGACTGGTCAAGGATTTAAGGAAATCCCAGTAGTGTGTGAATATCCGGATGTCTTTCCCGAAGATTTGCCGGGTATGCCTCCTGACCGAGATGTGGAGTTTCGAATTAACCTTCCAGCTTGGAACTGCTCCTATCTCCAAAAGGCCGTATAAGATGGCACCCAATGAGTTGGCTGAATTGAAGGTACAGTTGAAAGAGCTTACGGACAAGGGTTTCATTGGTCCTAGCTCATCTCTGTGGGGATGTCCTGCTCTCTTTGTGAAGAAGGACGAATCTCTGAGGTTATGTGTGGATTATCGACCGTTAAATGCGGTCACCATTAAGAAAAAATACCCACTGCCTCGCATTGATATCTTATTCGATCAATTGGTTGGTACCAAGATTTTCTCGAAGATTGATCTTCGCTCTGACTATCACCAAATTAAAATCCGTGCTGAAGACGTACTAAAAACCGCCTTCTCTACGAGGTACGGTCTATATGAATACCTTGTTATGTCTTTTGGACTAACAAATGCTCCAGCTTACTTCATGCATTTAATGAACTCGGTATTCATGCCGGAGCTGAACAAATTTGTGATGGTATTCATTGACGATATTCTCATATACTCCAAGTCTGATGAAGAGCATGCTGAACATCTTCGCATTGTGCTTCAACGACTGAGAGATCATCAATTATATGTCAAATTCAGCAAGTGCGAGTTTTGGCTGACAGAAGTGCCTTTCCTTGGTCATATTGTTTCTGCGGAAGGCATGCTGTGGATCCAAGCAAAGTGAAAGAAGTGCTGAATTGGAAGCCTCCTACATCGGTCACTGAAGTCCGTAGCTTTCTTGGACTTGCCGGATATTATCGAAGGTTCATTCCTAAGTTCTCTAAGATTGCCAAGGCAATGACCGAGCTGTTAAAGAAGGGCATCAAATTTGTTTGGGATAGTGCTTGTGAAGAAGCTTTTCAAACTCTTACGAAGCACTTGACTACCGCACCTGTTTTAGCCCAACCCGACATCACTAAGCCCTTTGATGTATATTGTGATGCTTTTGGTACGGGTCTTGGATGCGTCTTGATGCAAGCAGGCCGTGTGATTGCTTATGCTTCAAGACAATTTTGACGTCATGAGCAAAATTATACTACTCATATCTAGAGTTGGCATCTGTGGTTCTAGCTTTGAAGATATGGAGGCACTACCTCCTAGGGAATCTTGTGCATCTTTGCACTGATCACAAGAGTTTGAAATAGATCTTCACTCAGCAAGACCTGAATATGCGGTAGAGAAGATGGCTAGAACTTATCAAGGATTATGAGTTAGAGATCCACTATCATCCTAGCAAAGCCAATGTGGTTGCCGATGCCTTGAGTCGCAAATCTTATTGTCACAACTGTCGAGTTTCAGCAACGTTACCTTCTCTTGAAGATGAACCAAGTGTGAGAATTTTTCTCCATGGAGCCTTATATAATCTTGCTCTTGTTCCGACTCTTCGGGAAGAGATAATTGAGGCTCAAAGGAAAGATGAGGGTATGCTGAAAATTAAAGAAAGACTCAAGAATAGAGAATCAATTTCATTTAAAGCGGATGATGAGGGTACCTTATGGTTCAATAACCGTATTGTGGTACCTAAAAATCATGAGTTGCATAAGAAGATCATGGATGAGGCTCGCATATTCAAATACTCCATTCATCCTGGGAGTAATAAAATGTACCATGATCTTAGAAAGAGGTTTTGGTGGACAAAGATGAAGAGAGAAATTACTAAATATGTGTCTGTGTGTGACACATACTGAAAAGTTAAAGCGGATCATCTACGCTCAGCAGGTCCTCTACAACCTCTGAGTATTCCGAGTTGAAAGTGGGAAGACATAAGTATGGACTTTATTGTTGGACTCCCCTTACTTTTCGGAAACATGACTCTATTTGGGTCATTGTGGACCGCTTGACAAAATTAGCACTTTATTTCGGTGAGCAACAATTACAACACGAAGAAGTATGCCAAGTTGTATATCTCTCATATTCTTTGTTTGCATGGGGTACCCAAGACCATTGTGTCAGATAAAGGAAGCTCATTTGTCTCTCGCTTTTGGGAGCAACTACATGCTTGTTTGGGTACCAAACTAATTCGAAGCTCCGCTTATTATTCACAAACCGATGGTCACACCGAACGTGTCAATCAAATCTTAAAAGACATGCTTCGGTCATGTGTTCTCACAAGTGGCAAGAATTGAGATGAATACTTACGTTTTGCGGAATTCTCCTACAATAATAGCTATCAAGAGAGCATAAAAATGTCACCTTTTGAAGCTCTATATGGTCGCTCATGTCGAACTCCTCTGAATTGGTCTGAAACTAGTGAACGAGTGAATTTCTGACCTGATTTAGTAGCTCAAGCTGAAGAGAAAGTTCAAACTATTCAAGCAAACTTAAATGCCGTTAAATCTCATCAGAAAAGTTATGCCAATAAAAGACGTCACCCCTTGGAATTCCAAACAGGTGATCATGTCTACCTAAAGGTAGCTCCTACCAAAGGTGTACAACGCTTTGGGATAAGAGGAAAATTGGCTCCCAGATATATTGGTCCATTCCAAGTTTTGAAGAAATGTGGCATCATCGTTTATCGACTGGAATTGCCATCTCAATTATCGAGAGTTCATAATATCTTTCATGTGTCACAACTCAAATGTTTGAAGCTACCTTAAGATGTTGTAATTCCGGAGATTGAGCAATTGCAAGAAGATCTCACTTATCCGGAGTATCCGATCGGCATTGTTGATCACAAAGATCGAGTCACTCGAAACAGGACTACTAAATTCTATAAAGTTAAGTGGAGTAATCATTTCAAGCAGGAAGCTACTTGAGAAACAGAAGAATATCTCCAATCAAATTTTTCGTAGTTTCTTCAATCTCTGTAAGTTTCCTTTTCCCGCTACTCCCCCTTTCTCTCTAAATCTCGGGATGAGATTTTTTTAAGGGGGGAGTGCTGTAACATTTCATGCTTTCAAACCTTCCAAAAAAGAGAAAGTTCAAAACTTTTAAAAACAAAAGCTATGAAATAGGGGGAAACAAAATTTTGGAATGGAATCACTCCGAGGTTGGCCAAATCCTTAAGACTGACTCCAACCCTAAAACTCTGAACTCTTAACGAGTACCTATATTTCAAATCCTGTAATTTCAAATCCAGTGCGAAATTCAACAGGATTCTACAACAAAAGTTGTTCATCTATCTTTGTGCTACCGATCTGCAAAGTTTCATATTGTTAGGAGTTCGGGAGGTAATTCTTCCAAGGCTTCGAAGTTGGTTGCTTGATCTGCCTTCAATAGACTTCCCAGTCATCTTATCGGATAACCAACTTCGAAATTCAATATCTTTCAACTCCTCGTGAAACTGTCTGTGCATGTCGGTGGGATGGTAGAAGACCTTGTCAAGAACATCTCTTCCACGTTTCGTTCACATTGGAGCTCGGTAGATATTTCTTTAAGACCTCCGAAGTCGGTTAACTGATCTACTTTAAGCAGATTTTTCAAAGTTTGCTTATCATTTACCCTATTTCGAATTTCAATATCTTTCATCCTATTTTACAATAACCTGTGCATGTTGGTTATCTTGTATACCACATGTTGAAGAAACTTTCTACAAAGTTTCGTTCCATGTCAAGGTCGTTTGCTTGTTCTTTTTATGCGCACAAAATGCCTAAGTATTAATCTGCACTGGATCACCTGCCACGTGGGTCCCACCCGTCAGCCTCACTGTTGGGTCTTCTTCCTTCTCCGGTGCGCCAGCGTGCCCCCTTCCGTGGCGGGCATGCAAGGTGGCCACGCCACCCTTGCCAGAGGCCGAGGGACACGCGCCCCTCTCCGTGTCCATGACCTCGTCCCTGTCGGCCGCGTTCCCTGACCTCTCCCTCACTCTCGCTCACTCTCTCTCCCGCCGAACACCACCACCCTGTGCGCCTTCCTCCGGCCATCTCCCGGCCTCCGAACCTCGACGAGGAGCTGCGCACTCCCTTGCTCAAGCCTCTCAGCGCTGCTGTTTGTCTCCTCCCCGACTAATCTCGTCGGATTTTGATTTCTCCCCAAATCCCGAGCTTCACCGAGCCACCACCGTTCCTCCAATAAATCCGTGAGTTCTGATGAGTTTTCCTCCAATTGATCTCAGCTCTAGCTCCTCCATCACTTGCGTCCCCTTTGCGCAAGTTTTGGGCGTGAAATAGTGGTCTTTTTACAGTGGATTTGGAGCTCACCACCGCCGGCGCCATCAGGACCTCGACCTCCAACGCCGACAGCCCTGCTCCGGCCACTACCAAGGCCGACCTCCACTGCGCCGCCCTTCTACTCGATGCAGGGAAGCTTTTGGTGAAGGAAGCTTCGGCCCTCATCCTCAGAACCGAGCTCTCGCCGCCGGCGTTGCTCTGGCAGGTAAACCGGCCGACGACCACCTCACCGAGTTCCCCGTCTACGGTAGATCATTTTGGTGCTGGAAAATCTGAGTTTCGCTTCCGGGAACGCGGATGCTGCCGTAGGTACTGCAAGGCCTAGGTTCAGGCCAGGCCGAAATGGCCAGACCCCTTGTGGGCCAGCCTGGTTGAGCACGGCCCATTAGGCCGAATTGTTACCCATTTTGCGTAATCAATTATTAAATTGTCCAGAAAGCAGTTTAATCTTCCAAAAATGATAGAAAATGATTCCTAGCTCTAAAAACTGAAAATAAAACATCATTGGAATCCTTGCAACCTGTAAAATATTTTAGAGCTATCAAACTTGCATTTTCTGCACTGGAATTATTTCTATTAATTAAATAAAGTGCATTGTACATGCATGCATATCCTCATTTTCATACATAATTAAAATGTGAAAATTTTATATTTTGATTCTAATGATTAAGATCTGTCATCCTAGAATTAATTATAAATTATGTGCCTGTAGATTATTTATAAATGATTATTTACTCTCAGCTAGAGATTAATTCATTATAAATTCATAGTCTAATAATAAATTGTATAACTTATTCAGAAATTAGTTTATAGCCCTACTAATATTATGAGCAACTAAAATTGTAGATTATTCCTTAAGAACCATATTAAAAAAATTTAGAAGTAATTTTCCTATTATGAACTATTTAGTATAGTATAGAAATTCATTCTTTTAGGTAAAAATTAGAAACTTGCTATATAATCACAGATAGCGTGTTAATTTAATAAACTCAATCCGCATGAAAGTATTCACATAACCATCCCTGTCATACGTCTTCAAGAGAATATCATCGCATTACCTTAGCATTTTTTAGGTGCATATCTGATCGCGCTCGCATATCATTTCATACAATTAGGAAACGATGTGGAAGACCAGCAACTTGCTTTAGTTGCTCTGGAGACGTCCGTCGCTGAATATCTCCCGCTTGTATATGCTAACTCTCAGCAAACCGAAGGCAAACCTCGGTGCATTAACCTCTTTTTAAGTTTTTATTTTATCACTATGTATTGTATAGTTAATATACCGTGCATTAAGTTGTAGGAGTTGTTTAGAATCCTAAAATGCATGATAGTGCTACTTACCCTATTAAGTGTATATTGGTACAGGTAATCCACTGTAGAGTTAGGCAAAGAGTTCTAATAAACAGTAGAAGTCGAGTGAATGAGAAACCCCACTCGCGAGCTATAGGTTTTATTTTATTCCACACTTGAATAAACCTAAGAGCAGACGGGGATAGAGTATAGGAGGGTTGAAAAGGCTGGGCCTTCGCGGTGATAGCCCCATTTGTGTCGGTTAAGGACCGATTCGAGTGTGGCTCTATTGAGCAAGTTTGAACAGTACCGAAGGCATCCTGGGGACGTGGGAACCAGAAAACTGATGTAGTCCGATACCGTAGTGGTTGGACGTAACCCTACCTCTCTTTCGGCGGGGTGTAGAGAAAACCTTTGGATCTAACCATGGATGCACCCGACGTGGTAATCGCATGGAGGACCATGTGCTTGAGAGAGGTGCGCGTCGGACGGGCCCTATGGTATTTTTGTGAAAGGTTGCCACGTGCGGCTTCTGAGATGTGCGTATGTGTCGTGTACTTCGAGTTTTTCTCAGCTGGTGTAAATCGATTATAATCATTGCCCCTCACAGTAATGAGTACCACTTGTTTGCTATGTTATGTCGTAATAATTACTCGACTAATATTTAGTAATATGATTTGTTGCTTAGTTCATAGGCAATTGTTTGGCAACCATGTCTACTATAGATTATAGTGCAATTTAAATTTATATTCTATGAACTTAACAGACCGTTAAAAGTTGAAAGTAAGGATCCACTAATAGTGCTATGCTTTATGCAAAAAGTTATCATTGTAAGTCAGTCTCTTATGCCTAGGAGTCGGCTGTAGTTGGCCATTTTTTGCGAGTAAGTCTTGCTGAGTAATTAGCACTCACGGTTTGTTGTTTCTTTTTTTTTTTTTGTGGTGTAGCTCTTACTGCAGGTAGCTGGTGTAGCTGTTGCGACAAAGGAGTGTGGGAAGGTGAACCCTTGGCTAACTGAGTCTTGTGAGCCGGTTCCTTCCTCACCGAACTTCAGTCGCGAGAAATGAAGCATGTCTTAAAGCAAGATATGTTTTATAAGTAGAAAACTGTCGTATCAGTTCTATATCGCTTCCGCTATGTTTTAAACTCTGTTTAAAACTTATCGCTTCTAAGACTAATTGAACTCTATTGTAAGACTTTAATCGGTTTTTTTTATTTTATATTATCACTCGTGTTATACTATTTGGATATTGTTGATCAATATCATCCGAGATCGATTCTAGGCGAGCCGTCCTGTGTTTTTGACAGTTCTGTCACATATACCTATGAATTTCTTGCATTCCAAAGGGGTCTAAATGGACAGCAAGGGAAAAAAATTAAAACAGTGGAATTTGACACAACATCGTAATCAATCTTTTTTTTTTCAGTGTCCTGGGCTGCCAAGAAAATAAGTTTAAAATAGTACAATTCGGCCCAACTGACTAGCGGGTGGGAGATCGGACCATGTTGTGTTTCCGCTACACGCGGAAGCTAATCAGACCCAGGCGGCACTGACGTGGATACAACATGGAAATTCTATTCCTTTTGGGCTTGCCTATGAGAGTCTGTTTTTTTTTTTACCCAATCCGGCCCATTTCGTTCGTACAGGTCCATTTTGTACTCGGACAAGGCTTATTTTGTTCGAATAAGTCCAATCATCCTCCCACAACTATCTTAGTTCAAAATATCAGGTATTTTGACTCTTTTAACTTTTGAATAAAATAAATAATTAAAATTGATATTAAAATCAATAATAACATCAATTTAAAAACGAAAAGAGTATATGATAGCTAGTACCCAGATTTCATACTGAAACATGATGTCGAAATACGTTACAGTTTCTAGAGTACGTCCAAGTTTTGGCTCTACTAGCTAGGTGTTTTTTTATACTACCTAAAACTGAGGGGACCCCATATTTAGAAGTTTTTACATATGTACAAATATACACCAATATACAAGGTGTATCACCAGCCAACTCCTTACATATGATTCGTTATATCAAATAATAATCCTTTGTGGGTATACAAAATACACAGTGGCACGACATCCAAAAACTAATTTTGTCTAATTCTCATCTTCCACTTGAGAGGCTGGACGTCATAGTATTAGTCACACCACTGCTGGGAATCGTTGACTGCAACGTTGTGTACTGGTCAAAACCTACATGATTCTGCAACAGCCCCAACATGCTGTAACTCAAGTCGGTGGGGGTCATCTCCGGAAGTGGCGCTTCACCATTGAGGTAAGTTACCACCTGCCGCATGCTAGGCCTTGCACTGCAAACTGGATGTGCACAGAGCAATCCTAGATTCAACGCCAGGCTTACCTCGCCGGCATCATAGTTCCATTGTAATCGACTGTCGAGTGTGTCCATGAGCGATCCTTTGCGCCAGTGCTCGACAACCCAGTCAATGAGCATCTGTGAGCCATCATCCTCTGCAGGACTGCTAAGAGGCCTCTGGCCGCAGGTGACCTCCAGTATGAAAATGCCGAATGCGTAGACGTCTGTCGCAGGTGTGGCCTTACCGGTGAACCCAAGCTCAGGCGCTATGTATCCCATGGTGCCAACCACATGAGTTGTTTCAGGGTTGGTGCCATGGTCGTACAGTCTTGCGAGGCCGAAGTCGCCTAGCCGTCCATTCATCTCACTGTCAAGGAGAACATTGCTTGCCTTGATGTCGCGGTGGATCACGACTTTCTCCCACCTCTCGTGAAGGTAAAACAGGCCAGATGCAATGCCCTTGATGATTTTGAACCTCTGTGACCAGTCGAGAGTGGGCTTGTTATCTTCTTTACAGTGTAGATACTTGTCAAGGCTGCCGTTTGACATGTAGTCGTATACCAGTAGCAGCTCACCTTTTCTTCTGCAGTAGCCAAGTAGCTGAACAAGGTTGCGGTGCCGAAGTCTGCCGATGCTGACGACCTCGGCGACGAACTCCTTTATTCCTTGTTTTGACTCATGGGACACCTTCTTCACAGCAACCTCTAGTTTTGATACCGGAAGCACACCTCTGTACACCTTCCCAAATCCTCCTTGGCCGAGTAAATTCTTAGTCTTGAATCCATCTGTAGCGTGGAACAAATCCTTGAATGGAAAGTGGTATGGTCCAAACTCAGCCTCCCAGTCCTCATGTATCTCAGCGAACCTCATTCGTCTTCGGATTAATAGAATTATAGCCGTTCCAGCAAAAAGGACTAGAATGGCTGTGCATATTGGTAGGATGATCTCCAGCAGCTTCGACTGAGATTTGGAGCCAAACTGAGGCAGCTTTGGCAACTTGGCGATCTCGATCGCTGGAGCAGGACTGTTCAATCCAAAACTCCAGCCAAGAACACAGTATATTGACTTGATTGGACCTGTTGATGCTGAGAATCCGACGTAGCTTGAATCTTCGAGCACCGTCGAGAGGTTGTAGATCGCTGACAGCAATGGTTTCGACGGTTTGGCTACCCTCAGAGGAGCTAATGTCACATTGATCTGAGTGGCGTCGGCACTATAGTCCACCCATGCTTGCAGTGGTTCCTGGCCATGGCTGACAAGAGATAGATTTTGGAAGACACCATTCTTACTACCATCATAGAAGCCAGCAGATTTTGTTTGAATCGAGGTGAGACTGTTAATATCAATGCCAACATGGTTGTCATCGATATCATTGAACTCGGTGTTTTTGCTGCTATCAAGCTCAACTGCAAATATGCGGTTGCTTGCCTTGCCATCATCTGTCTTGTTCAGGAGACCCAAGTATTGCGAGTGCTGCGCACTTGAGAAATCCTTGGTTGGAGAGATCACGAAAGTCATGCCATCGGTGCATAAATTGGAAAACACAGAAACCATACCGAACACAAAGTTGACTGAGAAGGATTGCACTGGCTCGCCGGGTGAGTTCCGGAATCGCCATGGAGTTGGGAAGAATGCATGGCCTTTCTCATGAACTGTTTGGTTGCTGAGCTCAAGAACACCATCGGGTGAAATTGTGGCTGCTCCATCAAGGGTGAAGTTAGCTTCAGAGAAACCGGAGTAGACGAACTGATTCTCGCTGATGAGAGCTGCGGTAGAGGATGGAAGAGTAAGGGCCAGGGAGATAAGCAAGGATCGAAGGAAGGACCTATGCACCATGATAAGCATATCTGCATGCAACTGCAAGGAACCCAACAGTTTCTAGAAAAGAATCATAGGCAGTGGGCTGTAGCTCAGCTCTATGGACCGTAATTTATTTGCACCGTTGGCCGGCCGGTCTGAGCAACGACTCTTTCGACTGTCAAGTCAGATAGGCCGGCCTGAACAATGACTATTTCAGGTGTCAAGTCAGTCGCTTTTGAAGTTTTTCGTACCAGTCGTTTTCAGCTAACGTGTTATTTTAGTTGCACAAGTGCCATTGGTTTGTCATTAGACGGTGTTTCTTTCTTGGGTCAACATTGTATTATTATTCAAATGATACTACTATTGCACTCAATTATACCTGGAACAAAACATGCCACGGAATTCCTACGCAAGTAATTAAAATAAACGATGAATAAATAAAATCCAACAACGACTACTATGCCACGGCCGGCAAGACTGCATGTTAGTCTTTCCGGCCTGTCGACCACAAGGTGTCTACTAGGTGAAGTGCATTTATACTACGGATAAAGCTTAATGACTTAAGCCCTGCATGTCACCTAAAGAATTTAAGCAATCTGGAGGAGGCTGGTCTTCATATATAAGGTGAAAAATGAGTGGATTCATATTTGCATATAACTGTATAAAATTGGTGAATCACCTGGTGTTTCATGTTTAGTGCACTAAATGATTTAAAACAAACGAAACTATTGCATCACGAAGAAGGACAATTCCAAGCCAAAACAAAACTGAAGAAACGATTTTTCGACACGTATGTGATGTAGGAGTTACTTTAGGATTGACTGGTCAGAGGAAGAGACTAAGCAATCTCTTTGTTCGTTGAGACGTTCTTGATGCCGAAAGTTCTATACCTCTAATCAAAGCTGATGGCCGGCTAGGAAGACTCAGCTACCACCCAAGGTGCTGAAAAATTCTACCCCATCCAAGTCATGGTTATTACAACCAATGATCGGAGTACATGTAGAATAAGAATCCAAGCAAAAGGTTGGAAGAAAAGTCGAGTCTTTATTTGCTGTAGAATAATTTCTGATTTCTAGCAAATGTACCAGGCTCACAGGAATAACCTTATACTCTCTCTGTTCTTAAATTGATGTCACCGTTAACATTTCACATCAACTTTGACCATTCGTCTTATTCAAAAAATTAGTTTAAATGTGTAAATTTTTAAGTTGTGATTGAAATAACTCTAATAATAAATCAAATCATAATAAAATATATGGTATTTATTAATTTTTTTTAATAAAACAAATAGTCAAAGTTGATATTAAAAATCCACAGTGGCATCAAGAATGGAAGTAAGTCGGAGAGTGGGCAAGAGAAGTCACGGCTTAGTCCAGATGCTTTGATAGTGTTGGCTGACAAGACAGCAATGTTTGATGAAAAGAATTTTTTAAGGCCACAGCCTCTTCCTGCTAGCAAACGTCACTGTACCGTGTTCGTTCCAACCAGTTAGAACACCTGTACAATCAATTTGGTTTTTTTTTTTTTGCACAAGTATATGTGAAAAAATCGTGTAGGCGCATGTACATAGCGTATCTGATGCATGCATATTCATTCTTGCTTGGTGCGGCATCTCATATTACAAAAACTTAATTAGGTGGAGTCAAAGATATGTTTTGACTCTCAAAGATAGCATGTTGATGCCGCTTCAACCTTGTCATTTAGGGCTCCTTTAGTAGAGATTATATGATTATTCAAAAAATTTCTCAAACTATGGATTATTCATGAAAATCACTTATCTAACTTATACACATAATCTATTTTTTATGTCAAAAGTGTTTGGGCTAAACAACATATTTAATATGAATTATTATAGGTGATGAGAAGGGAGAAGTGGTAAAACCTATTATTTGTAGCTTATAGATGCTAGTATAAAATGTAAAAGTGATTATAAGTGATTATGAATATAATCACTTAAGAGTTTCAAGTGTTTAGTAGAGATTATAGCATAAACTGTAATAATCATTAGCAAAAGCAGCCTCATGATCTCCACCAAACCAAACGGGGCCTTAGTCTTTGGCCACAACCATACAAAATTCTCTTGACTGGTTTGAGAATGGCTGTTCATATTGTAGATTTTAAATCAAAAGATATCTGTGCACAGAGAATCGTAGAGCAACGTACCCTAACCGATTGTAGCTATAGTGCTGGGAAAAGCGTGTAATGATGGCAATATGATTTTGCCTGCTTACTTGAAAGTACAGTTAAAAGGACACTTGTGACTACTGTACAGGTGTCACATACAGAACAACTCACCGTCATGGAAAATTAATTAATTACCAACGCAGAGTTAAGCACACGAGAAATTCTTGAAGTGATATAAAATAAAATTTGCTTGCTACATTTATCCAACTTAGGTATCAGAACAATTAAAAGATAAGTGCTAAAACTTTACAACATAATGGTTGATTCGATTGCACATGCCCAGCAAGGCCACCTGGATTTCTTCTACACTTGTTGATCAAGATCGTGTGCTGCTTAGACAGACATATGTTGATTTTCAGCTTCCTCCTGTCACTTTAGGCTTGACTGGTTCCAGGAAGAGACAAATCAAATCCCTTGCTTCGGTAGAGAGGTTACATTATATGTGACAGAAACCTGTATCTGGAGTAATTTTTACCACTAAAGCTTGTGGCTACGAAGACTCCCAGTCGTCCAAGGTGTTGAAATTTCTTCCCATCGAAGTAATGTTTTATTACACAACCAATTACTAGCGTTGGAGATCAAGAGGAATCCGGCTGTGAGCGAATCCAAGGCAAGCTGTTGCTTTCAGGGGGAGAGTCAGGGCAAGGTCAGTCAAGGAACAATCCAGATGCTTTTGGTTTGGAATTGGATGACAACAAAGCTTGAATTTTTTTAAGGCCAAAGACTGGATCTTTGTATAAACATCATTTTGCCGTGCTGAGACCGATCAATTAGACGGCCGGCCTGTGCATACCTCCTCCTTTTTGACCCGAAGTCAGTAGATACCTTACCCTTATTTTGGGAGTATAATTATATGAGAGGGTGTAAGTGAAACTTGTCCCATGCTAAACCCTTTTGATATCCATCGAAGAGTTGATCGACTGGTACTCAAATGTTGATAAAGGACAGTGTTAGTTGGAGCTTGAAAATTAGGCCAATACTCATACGCTTCTGGTGCATCATTTGGTCATCGTAGAGTTTCATACAGACTTGACTACAGTTGCGCTGAGCGGACCTACGGCAATTGCCTCTTCCCTACTTATGGGGCCACGCCTCCCAATGATTTTTTTGAGTGCATATATAGTATTTATGTAACGCGCACCCTGTTTCTGAGATGCACTGTGATACACGTATCAGTCCCTGAATCAGTAGCTGATACGCACAACACAACAGAATGTATATCGAAAACATACTTCGAAAGGAAAAACTAACCTGAGACAGGACTTTTAGTGGCCACACCATGAGGATCTCTACGATCCTATACCGGTTGACCAACTAAAAGCAGAGCAGGCAGTGAACACCAGGGCCTAAATCCACAAGCAGATTTGGAAAGCAGAACGAAACCAGCACAACACCTACGCGATCCTCACTGTCTAAAACCACAAATGCAGGCGGGTGAGTACATAAGGTACTCAGCAAGTTCCAACACTAAGCAAAGGTATAAATATAGATGCACATTGGTTGTAGCAAGGATGAGGCAGCAAGGTCTATGTTACCAAAAAGCTAGTTTTATACAAGGCTCACTACAGAAGATTTTAAAAGGGGAGTGAAAGCATTTATTATCTATATTTTAATAAGTTGAACCTGGAGATGTAAAAACTGTTCTCGCCAGATCTTAAGTTTTAATTGGAAGGGCCTTCACTATCCTCTTCAGACACTTTTCAAAACACGGGTAGCTACACCCACTCACACATCAAGGCAGTATAAAAAATCTAATCATAGGGCGCCCGAACAGTAGCATGTCAATACCGTGACAACGGCCTATCCGAAAGGATTTTTAACTCTGCAGAGGTTGTACACTATACCCATAGGTTAGGCTACTTCTGATCATTAGAGTTGCATAACGCTTATCCCACATCTATGCAGTTTTCCACATATTCCACCCAAGGTGCAAACAGGGGCCATTCCTCGGGGTTTTCCAGGCCGTCGATGACGCGTCGGCACATTCCCGGAGCCGGGTCGTGAATATCCACCGCATTCACGCCTTTTTCTGATCCCCTCCAATCCTCGGGTATTACCAAACCAGGGGCTATATCCGCGGGCTTACGCTCCCGTGACGCGGACAATTACCGTCGAAGGCCAGGCAGCGAGTCATCTCACGCCCTTCTCCTGTTCCATTTCACTACCGACCCCCCAGTGGTTCGATGTGGAAAGAATACGTAGAGGGCATAAGTCCTACCCAAAATGTATAGGTTTTATGGTTGCACAGGAATTACCAAGTCGAGGGCTAACGAACCGGTCTTTATATGGCAAGGATGACGGTCTCGTCCACGGCAGGTGGACCACAGCGAAGCCTACACACCTATCACCATCACCTCAGGTGAGCCCCACCCTACGACCAGAAATATCTCTTCTTCACCTAGCACAAGTTATTCTAATTCCGCGCCCTTTTATTTGTACTCACTCCACCAAACCCTTTCAACTCATTTTGCAAATTAATGGTATATGGTGTGGCGGTGCGGAGCACTGTAAATGGGGTCCTAAGCAGATCTAGTACAAGGTAATATCCGTTCCGTAAAACTATTTAGAAACGGAATCCCTATAGCTATCAAGGACACTTCGTCAATGGTTTTCAAGGAAGGTATTCATATCTATACAGCAAGTTACTAACATAAATATAAATACCTAAGAACAAGTAGGATTATGACTAACACAACGTTTCAAACAAAAATATCATACATAGCAAAATAAATAGGCACTATAGGAGCATTAGCAAATTATAGGTTCAATATGAGGTTAGAGCTTGCTTGCAAATTCCTTAATCTTCAAGCTTGAGGTTGAAAGTTTCTTTTTCAAGATCTTAATCTTTAATCTCTGGCTTCGCGCCCAATCTACGAGCTTCTCTTCATACATAAACTTTCTGGTTCCTCTTGAGGCTTGACGCTTCCTTACTCTCAACGTTATCTACGCAAAAGGAAACACCTAATAAAACTACTAAAAAAGGAAACAAGGCTCGAGAAGAAGCAATAAAATCCAAAGAACTTCGAACAAGAACCAATTAAATTCTGTGAGGAAAACCTATGGCAGGTCATGTATGATGCGGTGATTAGTTATTACGAGGAGAGGTGAGGCCCACTAGCATGGCTATTGGAGAGGCATGTGCATATGTAGGTCTGTGAACAGTACTTCATTTTATGTAGACCTTAATTTAGGGCCATTCACTACTTGTTGGCCATTAGAGTTATTCTGATTGATATCTAGTGATAAAACTATATCATGAGTGCATTGTGCGTGCTTCTATGTCACGGCTCATGACCTGTGTTATCCGTGTATATTGTGCACTTGCACTTATCGTTGGCCTGTGCTTATATCTACGTATCATGGTTTCGAATGTGAGCGCGACTTAAAATTGCACGTGTGCCGGTGTGTATTGATGTAAAGTGAAATACATAAGTATTCTAATTAATTTATGCTTACTTCCTATAATGCCTGTAAGTGGTCGAGTATTTAGCTATTAACTATCTAGTTACATCGTTAGTAGTAGGTGGTACATGCACTAGCGTGTACTGATGTGTTACACATGCTTTCTAGTGAGTATTTCTTGATTCTACTATACCGTTGAACTCCTACACTACATAAATGGCATTAACTGTGATGTGGTGATGGGCATATTGCTACGGTTAGTATATGAATGTACTACTTTAGGTGATTAATAGTTAATTACCTAATTTATTTTATATAATTAAATTACTAAAACTAACAAGTGGCACAAGTGCTAAAAGGTGCCCTTACATGGGTGACTGCATGGCAGGTTGCTTATGGGCTGCTAACTAAAGTGTTTACTTACTTCCTAGTATTTAGTTATTAGTGTTTAACTATTAATTCTATAATCCTAATTTTAAGTTAGGTTATTCAGTGCTAACATGGGTGCGCATACTAATATGTGCTAAATAATGAGGTTATGCTATGCTGTGGTGTGCCTTAGCTAGTATAAATCTATGCTTAGAATGCATCATAACTAAAGACTTGCACTAACAACGATAAAACAAAAGAAGGAACACGATTAAACTCGGCGAAGTACTTACTATAGAAGCGAATCAGCAAGACCGGAGGTTGGCTGAGGTTTGAATGATTCCATGTGATGGAGCTTGGGATAATGGTTCCAATGGCACCACGATCACTGAAAACTTAGTGAAGGTGTAGCGGTGGTGAGACGAACAAAGTGTTCACGATGGAAAACAGGAAATCTCCCCTGTGGACACGCTACCCGACATATGTCCACAGTTGTCGGGTGTCTGTGTGTAGGCGTGAAACAGGGGACGAACTTCGTGGTGATGTTGCCAGCTAGTCTGTGACCGAAAACTGGCAAAGGCTGCATGGACACATGGCTCGGCCTGTGTCCACGGCCTCTAGACACCTGCGTGTCCAGAATCGAGAAAAAATCATGTGGACACGTGGTTCGGCCTGTGTCCACGGCCCCTGGACACACGGGTGTCCAGAATCGAGGATTTCTCCGTGGACACAGAGTTCTGTGACGTGTTCATGGACACGTGAATATATGAGCTGTAATCGTGTCCGTGGACACGTGAACTGTGACGTGTCCGTGGACACGTGAAAGTGAAAGTTCGGGGTTTTGTGAAAGTTCGGGGATTCGTGGACATGTGAGAGTGAAAGTTTATGGTTTTGTGGGAGTTCGGGGATTCGTGAAAATTCGGGGATTCGTGGACACGGGAAAGTTCGGGGTTTCCGTGGACACGGGAAAGTTCGGGGTTTCCGTGGACACAGGAAAGTTCAGGGTTTTCGTGGACACGGGAAAGTTTGGGGTTTCCGTGGACACGGAAAAGTTCGGGGTTTTCGTGGACACGGGAAAGTTCGGGGTTTTCGTGGACACGGGAAAGTTCGGGGTTTCTGTGGACACGGGAAAGTTCGGGGTTTCTGTGGACACGGAAAAGTTCGGGGTTTCCGTGGACACATGGACACGTAAAAACTGTGACGTGTCCCTGGACACATGAAAACTGTGACGTGTCTGTGGACACGTGGACACGGGAACTGTGACGTGTCCGTGTCTGTGGACACGTGGCCATTGCTGTAATTACCAGAAATGAGCAAGGGTCCTGATGTAAAAACGAATAAGACTATACCGTAACTAACATGAAATTGGGCAGCTTTCTGTAAAGGGGTCATTACCATGCGGAATGCGGCAGGGACTGATATGCGAGAAAATTAGACTTCCAGGGACTCGATGAAAAATATCATAGGGTCCCTGTCATTAGAATTGAGTCAAATAGCGATATCAAGGAAGTATGAGGATTTTTCTGCAAAATGGCAGCTCTTTTACTGGGACCAGGCGTGCTCCTTCGGCCACAACCGCGGACCTTATCCAAGTCTGGTGGACCAGCAGCCAGGAGCCGATCCATGGCGGCGGCCCGGCGACAGACCGGTCGGGAGGGTCTGGGGCCTGGCGGAGCAGCACCTCGGCAGCGCGATGAAATTTCCTGTGGGCGCCGTGTGGCCAGGGAGGCGATGACGAGCGTTGGCGGCGGAGTGGAGGCAGAGCAGGGCGACGGCCACGGTGTCAACCCGCGGGACAGGCAGAGGTGGCTCGGAAGGTGGCGGAGGAGCAGGAGGGCGGCGCCTGGTACCTCTCTGCGGGCTCAGGCGTGCTGGAAAGGGACTAGGGTGTGCCGACGACGGAGAACAGAGAGCACGGTGGAGGCGCAGTGGAGCTCGACCTCTAGACGTTTTGCCCAAAATGGAGCGGCCGAAGATGGAGAGGACGCCGTGATGGTGGTGTAGGGGTTGCTTTTCGAGGGAGGAACGCACAGGGATCCTCGCCGCAGGCTCAGGCGCGTCGGGGAGTTGCACCAGCAGGCCGGCGGCAGCGGATAGGCAGGGCGCGATGATGGCGCACGCCACCAAGCCGCAGGCACGGAAGAGAGGGCTCGTGTCTCGGTGGAGCAGCGCGAGGGAGGCACACCGAACCTCCTTGTAAGCTCGGTCGAGCCGGGGAAACACTGGCGGGCACTGGCAGCGGAGAGCTCTTAGGGTGCGGCGGCAGCCCGCTTGGCGCCGGGTCAGTGGCAACGCCGGGGAAACATGGCTTCGGGCGCAGGGGAAAGAGGGGCAGCAGGGTGGAGTCCGTGCGCGACGTGTGCGAAGGCAGGTGGCAGCAGTGCCCATGCAGGTGCGGCGCGTGGCTGGGCGCGTGGCGCCGCGCGCGCTGATGCGCTGGCCAGGCGCGCCGAGGAAGAAGACAGGGGAGCAAGGAGAAGGTCGCTGGCAAGTGGGCCAACCGAATTTTTCCATTTTCAGATTTTCTCGAATTTCAGCGACAGTCTTCTGTTTTTCTCCCAAAAGATCAACTTCCCGAGCTCTGATGAATGTGAAATTTTGCAGGGTTGAAGAATTTTTCAGGATGAACAACTTTTGTTTTGGGATCATCTTAAAATTCTGAATAGATTTTATTCTATAAAATTCGGGAGATAAATGGCTATCTGAAAGGAGTAAATTAATCCGGACGGGGTCAAAAGGTTCAAAAGAATTGGCCTGGTTTGGAATTCAAGGAGTTTGATAAGATTGGAATTCAGAAGGGTTGAGTTCAAACAATTTGAACGGGTTTGAAATTCAAAAGCAATAGGTTCACAGGAGTTAAATGGATCCAAAATTTTAAGGGAATTGGTTGGATATAGGATTCGAATAAATAGAATTAAGAACGCTGTAAAACAAACAGTAAGGAAAAGAAAACAAAAAGGGGCTCAATCACTTGTCACACCTCAAATTTTAATATTTTGAAATCTTCAATTTAAATAAGTTTTAATTTAATGAGGTTTTGCCATTTGAAACAGGAACAAAAAGAAAAAGTGAGAAGTGAAAAGAATAGTTAGGGTGAAAGTTAGAAAAAAATTTTGAATTACGTATTTTTAGACTTGTCCTGAAATTCGGAATGTCACAATTTAGTAGGTGTTCCTGCTTTATATTTCTAAAGTGTTTTCAGTAAATGGCCTTTCTGACCTGAAATTTTATGTTCTAGCGTTCTTTTGGTTCTGTGTGTTTTAATATATTTATTCGTGCCATGAAATTGATAAATGTGATTGCACATGAGCTTACTTTCTTAGTTTTATTTAAATGTATATTTTGTTAACATAATTTTTGTTCCTTGGTGTCAAACGATTTCAATAAAGGAGCCAATGTGCGGGTGTTATCTTCGATAGCATATTGATAATTGAAAGCTTTATCCTTGTTATTTTTTGTATTGGACTAGCAATTGAGTTTGCCATAAGGCAAATACTATGCAAACTTTTCCTGTGTCGTATCCCATTTCTGAGATAACCCATCAGCACCATACCAATCTCTAGATTACGCACGGTACATCGTGGATACATAGCACATACCTTTAATATTACATATATTGTCCTCAAATAGAGTCTTACAGACCAGCCTTAGCTTACAAGCCATTGAGGAGTGCTAGACAACCTCGGACAGCCATTACATAAAAGGGAAAGACAGGAAGCAAAAACCACAGGCAAGCTTGCACGTAGAACAAGCCCTACTCATCATCATCGAGACTAGCACCATCTTCTTCTTCATCTGAATGATAGCAGCAAGGGTGAGTACAAACATACTCAACAAGTCCTAACCTTGTACTTAGCTATATTCATGCATAATAGGCCAACAAGGGGAGGCTACGGTGTTTTTTTAGTAAGAGCAGCGTATTTATGCAAGCAATGCTATAGAGGGGTTTTCAAAACAGGAAGAAGCGTAATCCTATTCTATCAGTATTTTAGGGGTTGAACCTGGGGGAGTAGTCATCATTCTCGCCAGTTCCTATATTTTAACTGGATGGACCTCCACTATCCCAACCAGATATATTTCAAAACACGGGCACCTACACCCACTCACGTCATCAAGGAGAAGCTTAAGACTAATCAAAGTGATCCCAAGTTGTAGTGTGTCAATACCGTGACAACAGCTATTTCGAATGGATTATACACTCTGCAGAGGTTGTACACTGTACCCACAGGCTATGCTCCTTTTAATCAACAGAGTCGCATAACGTTCACTCCAACGCACAATAAGTTATCCACAAAGTCCACCTCAAGATACAAAGAGGGGTTATCTCTCGGGGTTTTTCAGACCACCGATGATGCGATAGCACATTCTAGTAGCCAGATCGTAGGTTTAGGACATCCACGTCAACTCTCTGGACCTCGCACATAGACAGGTTTATTACAAAACCAGGGGCTATACCGGTGGACAATATGATCCCATGGCGCGGGCTATTGCTGTAATCGAAGACCGGACTGAGTACCTCACGTCTGCTCTTGCGGCTTGTGTCTCTTGACTGCTGTAGATGTCATTGTGGATAACCAAAAGGGGTGGAGCTAGTCCCGCCTAGACAGGTTATGTGGTTGCACGAAATCACTACGTTGAGGTCCGATAAATCGGTTCTTATGTGGCAGGGGTGGCACTTGTCCATGGCAGGTGGACCAGATCGAAGCTTAACACCTATCACATCACCTTTCACAGAAGCCACGCCCCACAATCAGAAATACCCATCTTCACCTAGCACCAATTGCACTATCACCCATCTCACTTTATTTTACTCACACCACCAAACTCATTTTAACACATTTCATAAATGATTGATGTATGGTGTGGTGATGCACTGCATCGCATAAAGGTTCCTATGCAATCTAATATCAAGGCAACTTTTCGTTCGTTAAAGGTCCTTAACGAAGGAAGTCCAATGGTTAACAAAGGGGTTTCATCAACGGTTAACAAGATAGTATTCATATTTAATGTGAGCAAATAATTGACATAAATATAAATACGTAATACCAAGTAGGGTATTAACTACATAATGTTTTAACATAGATTAAAATAAACATACAAGCATTTAGGTCATCTGGGTGCGCAAGCAAATTATAGGATGAATATGATCAAGGGGTTAGAGCTTGTCTGCAAATCCTTAATCTTCAGAACTTTTCTTCTTGATATTCTTCAAAATCAGAATCTTGAATCGCGGGATTGATGCTGAAGGCTTCAGGCTTTTCTAGGTCACCGATGATACGATAGCACGTTCTCGTAGCCAGATCGTGGGTTCCACGTCTACTCCCTGGACCCCACACACGAACGGGTAATTATAGAAACAAGGGCTATACCTGTGGGCAATACGATCCCATGGCGAGGGCTATTGCTGTAATCGAAGATTGAAACGTGAGTATCTCACGTCTGCTCCTGCGACTTGTGTCTCTCGACCGTCTTTTAGGGGTCATTGTGGATAACCAAAGGGGTGGAGTGAATCCCGCTCAGATAGGTTCTGTGGTTGTACATAATCACTACGTTGAGTTCCGATGAACCAGTCCTTATATAGCAGGGGCGACGCTCATCCACGACAGGTGGACCAGTCCAAAGCCTAACACCCAGCACAACACGTAGCACTAGGAGCCCGCCCCACGACCAAAATAATATCCCTCCCCATGACCTAGCACCAGTTTGCACTATCACCCAAACCCTTTTTATTTAACTCACGCCACCAAACTCAGTTTAACCCGTTTTGATAAATGATGAGTATATAGTGTGGTGAAGCATGACCTCGCATGAGTATCCTTAAGCATTCTAATTCTTGGCAGCCTTCCGGTCATTAAAATATTTAATGACGTGAGTCGTACGGTTAACAAGGTTCGATCGGTAACTCGGTGTCAAGGTGGTATTTATACTTAATGAGAGCAAGTAACTGACATAAATATAAATACATAACTAACAAGTAGGTTGATAACTACACGATATTTTGAAGATATATATTATAATCATGCAAGCATACGGGTCCTATGAGTGCATAGCAAAAATCTTGGATCAAAATATCAAGAGATCAGGACTTGCCTTCGAAGGTGTCCTCGGGATCTTCCTCGTACTCTAGATCGTCGGCTTCTTTGTCTCCGAGCACTTCATTGTCTACACGAGAAAATGATAAAATAAATTTATACAGAAAAGAACATAAAACAAAGATTGAATAAACACCAAATTAATAGAAAGTCTCGGAGTGTTGGCTGGCTTTAAAAGGTGGAGCTCGGATTTACGATTCTAATGGTGCAAAAATCTCGATAAACGGAGGTGATATGTGAAAATGGTGATAAAAACAAAATGTGAGGGTCTGTTTGCAATTTTCTAAAAATTGGAGGGCTAATGTGGAATTTCTGGTGGCAAAAGGGCTTTGCTAAGTAGGTTTTTAATGTGTTGGGTGTATTTGCAAAGTGGGGATTTTTTTGAATTTTTTGGAAATTTATTTGGACTTAAAATGTCCTTAGAATAAATTTGTGTGTGCATTGGTGTGGGTGGCCGTAGCCTTTTTGCTATGCGGCCGCATGTGGTCCACGGGCCCACCTGCCAGCACGTGACGGCTGGACCGGCCAGACGGCCAGGCGGCCTATGCGCGCA
>BCLG01000665.1:153003-167895 GCA_001602295.1 Zoysia matrella | reverse complement strand
AGGTCTGTTGTCATCGCGGATTTTGCCTATCAGGCCACCCGTACGAGCCGTGTTCTCGTCTCCCCGTGAAAAATGACCCAGCGAACAGGCTCACTCGTTCTCAGGTCCCCTGCCGTGCCATGGACAACGTACGGCGTCGCGGCCGTGGCACCGTGGCGGCCTCAGGCGAGCGGCGGTTGGTTTCCTTCCGAACCGCACTATTCGCCAAATCTTGAACCCCGCGCCTCCGTGCTCCCTGCGCACCCGCTCGTCTGCTGCGCCGCCACGGTGATCCTGCCCGCGTGTTCATGGCATCTGCCTCGCCGCACCTTCCAGTGCTGCCCACCGCCTCGGCGCCGGTGTGCTATTCACAGCAACTCGTTCTGTCTTCTTCGGCGCCAGTGCCTAGCGGGCGGAACCCGTTGGACACAAACTGGGGCCTCTCACGATTTGTTTCCATGGGATGATGCTCGTCAGGCGTCGCGGTGTTCGGAGCGTAATACTCCACTGTGGACGAGGGAGGTGGTTGACCCAGTTCCAGGTAATGCAGGTGAGCAATAAAGTTTCCTGTGTTTGGAAACAATCTATGCGCAAATTTAGCAATGCGAAGAAACATAGTGTCATAGGCATTTTTTTATATTTGCTGATTTGTTTAGTTATGCTTTTTAAGAGGTTTTTCATGTAACAGTGTGATTAGGGGCATTCAGAAGTGGGAACGTTGTTATACATCAATGAGTTGTGCGGTCCTACATCAATCGATTTGAGCTGGTGAGGTTGCATATACTTATAAAATTGGGTACTATTTCCAGTATGATATGTCATGAAGTAGATTTTATAAATCTGCCTAGTAATAAAGCATGATTTGAGTTGATGTTCTATGAAAATTTGAGTTAGGCCTCTTTTGGATTGCGGGAAAAATTCCTGAGTCCTATTCTTTCCTGTGAAATTGAACTCATTCATATGAAATTCTTATGCAATTCCTGTGAAATTCCTGCATTCCAAATGAGGCCTTATATTTTTAATTCATTGTAAGTTTTATGATATATTTTGCTGTTTTGCTGTCACATGTTTGAGGTTGATTTGGTGAATATATTTTGCTTTCCCATGTTTGAGGTTGATTCTTTGGCATCCAGTAGATAGAAACTGGATTGGTTCCTCGAATTGTAGTTGAGAACACCCATATCTTTTGTCAGGTTTGTTAAGTCTTAGTTGTAGTAGCTGTGATTTCATAACCTCCCCTGTTATATTTTACTCAGTGGGAGCAAAAATCATGGATGAAAGCAAGGAAACACAGATCTCTATGTCGTATCTCATCTTGAGATTGATTCTGACGGCCATCTCAAATTATTAAGCCAGTTTGCTGCCCTGCCCTGCTTGTGTTAAATTGTTCTCGTACATGCAAATAGACAATAGTGTTCTGGTGCCACAACATAATTCATTTTCAATGAATTTACTGGAACAAATCTGTTTGATCTTTTAGGGAAATCATATAGTGCAGTGTATGGATTTTTCTGGAATCTGAATCTTGTACTCTATTGTACAGATTATTTTTGCACCTTGACCCATGTTGCAAGTAAATCAGATGGCTACTTATATTTACCCTTCAAAATTGAAGCCTGAAGGTCAGTTACATGGTTATGGTGGCAAGTCGAGGTAAGGTAGGTTTTCCTATTTTCACCCATCAAGCATGTGATCTATTTTTTTGGAAGATTTCTAACCAATAGATACATCTGGAAAATACAAATGAATGACAAACAAATCATTTTGGATAGGAATTGGATGGTGACGGAATAAAATTTTTATTCCATTCTCATTATGCATCAGTTCAGAAAATTGCACTTAAATCTTGAGAGCTTTGAAAATATCTCTGAAGAAACAATTTATGAATTTTAGATGAACAGAAGGGGAGCACTTTATTCCGTAAGCTTGGAAGCGTATACTGCATACCCCGAAAACAGTTTTTAGCTAGAAGCTGGTGATTATAGCTAGCATTTCCTAATCATTTACCTCTCCAGGTACAAAATGACCATGGAATATATTTGCTGGCTGGTGGACTCTGCATATTACTCCATAATAGAAGTAGAGTATCTCCTTTTGTTGCCCCACGAATAACTGATTAGTGAAATTTGAGCTATCAATTAATTTCTAAGCTGAATTTGTACTTTCAGACATAGTTTGATGCTCTTGCCTGCTCTTCCTAATCATTTACCTCTCCATGGATGGCGGTAGGACAACATATAAGGCTAAGGTGTCAGTACTTCTACCAGGAAATAGGATCAAACATGAATGATCATTCCCTGTAGATTCATACTCCCTCCGTTTTTAAATTGATGTCGCTATTGACTGCAAACCTCAACTTTAACCATTCGTTTTATTCAAAAAATTATGATAAATTTCGTATATTTTGTTATAATTTATTTTATCATCAAATGTATTTGAATCACATTTCAAAATTTTACACATTTGAACTAACTTTTTAATAAGACTGGTGGTCAAAGTTGAAATTTAAAATCAACGGCGATATCATTTTAAGAACGGAGGGAGTATTAGTTATGAAATCTCAAAACTGACGGGTAAACTGAGGAAGATGGAAGATATTATGTCCATTTTTCTTTGGTTAGAGGATAGCCAGAACATTGCCAGAATCTAGTGGCTGTCAGTTGTTGCAATTTGTGCTGTTTCTTAAAAGAAATCCAGAGGCACCACAAGCAATAGTTTCATATGAAGACAAAATTGTTGGTCCTTTTCATTATGCCTTGCAGTCCAATTTTGCCTCTCCTAACATTTCGGATATTTCTATCTTTTTCCCGGCTAGCTTTGTAGCGTCATAAGTTTACTGGTGGCTGCCTCTGGTCCTGAGCTACGTGAACCATCTCTTCTCCCTCCTCTAGAATCCAAGTGGACCGTTGTTTCACCACATTTTGGCCCAAAAATCCTGCTTCGACCACTTGCAGGGTAACTGCTCCACCACGTCATGGATGTCCTGAGATTTCTCTGGGGACCTACGTGGCCATATCTCAGCCTGTCACGCCTGACATTTCAACCAAGAGAGGCAGTACGTGCAAAACAGTTTAACGGAATCCTCATTGCGGCCCTTGCGGGATAAGGTGCCTCGGGCAAACCATGGAGGTTCTTCCATTTCCAGCCTCAAGTTCTCCCACCAGAGTAATGGCCAAATGCTACTCAGATTGGTCACCCTTCCCACCTCTGCATCCATCGAGAAGAACACCGCCCCAATCCCACACCCCTTTGAGCACGATCAAGCGTCAGCTTGCTTCCGGCGTACTGCACTGCTCCAGGTCCTGTGCTTCCCCCCTTCTTGAGCCCAAGAATTTGCCCAATGAGTTTCAAGAGGCGCCGGCGTCGGTGTCGCCGCTCCCGGATGCTGCTCCAAAGCTCGGCATATCGAACAAGTTCATCCGGGGCCTCTGCACCGACCGGCAGACGGAGCAGCTCGCCTTCGAGTGCTACAGGAGGGCGCTGCTGCAGCCGGAGTTCCGGCCAGAGAAGAAGACAGTGAACGCACTGACAGTGCTGCTTCTTAGGGCGAAGCAGTGGGATTTGTTGGAGCTGCTCGTTGAAGATTTCAGGATCTATGGCGTGCTTCCTGAGAAACGGACATGCGCGCGGCTCGTCGCTAGCTGCATCAAGGCGAGGAAGTTCGGTCTCGCCGACGCGGTGCTCGGGGTTCTTGAAGCGAAGAAGGGAGCCCCTGCTGTCATGGCCTTCAGTTCGGCGATGCTGGCGTATAACAAGCTGCACATGTACCGGAGGACGGTACTGGTGTATGGACAGGCAAGGGTGGCCCGCCTGGCGCTGAACGCGGACGCCTATCGCGCCGTGATGGAGGCGTGCGGAGCGCTGGGTGAGCCGGACATGGCGGCTTCGTTGTTCAAGCTATACAGGTCTCAGAAATGGTATCCCTCTGATAGCTGTGATGTGGCATATGCCATATTCTGTGACGCGCTGGGAAAGGCAGGCAGAGCCCTGGATGCTTTGAAGTGTCTGCGAGAGATGGAAGCAGATGGGCTCTCGCCAAACGCCGCAGTCTACTCTTCAGTCATCGGCGCTTTGGCAGATGCCCGGGAAACAGCAGCGGCGAAAGAGGTGTACCGTGAAGCATGGGAGAACAAGATGCTGGGTGATCCGGACATGTTCTTGAAGATGATCATCATGCACGTCGAGGCTGGAGTGGTGGAGGAAACAATAGAAATTGCCAAGGACATGAGACAGATTGGCCTTAGGGTCACAGATTGCATCCTCTCTACAATTATCAATGGCTTTGTGAAGAGAAGGGGCCTCAAACCAGCCATCAGAGGTTACGACAAGCTGGTTTTTATAGGATGTGAACCAGGACAGGTCACCTATGCTTCAGTAATCAACGTGTACTGCCGGCTTGGGCGGAGTGACAGGGCAGAATCCGTCTTCTCCGAGATGGTCGATCGAGGCTTCGACAAGTGTGTGGTCGCCTATGGTAACATGATTTCAATGTATGGAAAGATCAGGAGAGCGTCAGAGGCCATGAGGCTGCTGGCTCTGATGAAGCAGAAAGGATGCGAGCCTAACGTTTCGGTGTACAATTCCCTCCTTGACATGCACGGCAGGCTGGGGAACGCGAAGCAGGCCGAGAAGATCTGGAAGGAGATGATGCGGCGCAAGGTCCAGCCTGATCGGATCAGCTACACTGCCATCATATACGCGAACAACCGGGCAGGAGAACTGGATAGATGCATGGAGTTGTATCAGGAGTTCAGGGAGGCCGGAACCAAGGTCGACAAGGCCATGGCTGGGCTTATGGTTGGAGTGTTCTCCAAATGCAGCCGGTTCAACGAGCTCATCGAACTGCTGAAGGACATGAACGGGACCAAGATGGACAGAAGGTTGTACATGACCGTCCTGAGAAGCCTCCGGGATGCTGGGCTGGAGGTTCATGTGAAGTGGCTCCAGAGTAACTTCACTTTAATGGAGGGGAAAACTTGATGTCAGATTGCTGGAGTTCTTGTTGTCCATCTTCAGCACCCAGGTATATGGAGGACGGGCATCCAAAAAAAAAAAACACACTGCCATAAGTCAATAAGAAAAGGTAAATATTTGCTCGCCTCGCTGCTCTATGTAGAAGCTCGTACGCTATCGTTCCTCGATTCAAACATTGATTGGCTCAAGACATCGCAAGGATATGTATCCTAAGAAATGCGAAGTTTGTACCAGTAATGATTTGTTTCCAGACTCTTGGAAAAAATGCTTAGTTCAGTAATTCTGCATATGCCAGATTTATTGAATTGTTGTATTGTACAATAGTCCACTTTGGCAAATGTAACTTTGTATATATAATGAAGAAAACGATCTATATAGTGATCAAACAGTAACAGTACCCTGCTTCTGAGAAGTAGCTCTTTCGTGGGAACTTATTTAGAAGCATTGATGGACATGGTTGTTATGATGACAATGTTGAAACTTGGAGAGTGGGGGAGAAACATGATACATGCGTTTGAAATGCTGAGGGAAACCTTGATGTTATCGGCAGGAAAGGCAGTGGAAATTCGCTTGATTGAATGAGGCGCTAATAGTTCGAAGCACATGTTTCTCCGTGGGGAAAACGAGTTGGCTGACCGAATTTCTTGCGTGGAAAATGAGGATGGATTTACCTAAACGGTCGGTGGCACCGTGCTGATACTAGTTACTAACCAAAACACAATCTGCGTTCACCATTCTTCTTGTGCCTGCTACCATGTGTTTCTGAATCTGCATCAGTTTTCCCCCCCTCTAATCACGAGTTGGCATGGAGCATTCTAGGAGTACTTGTTTTCCTCCATTACTACTACACGGGTAGCCAAAAGGAAAACAAAAAATTGTCATCGTTTCATGGATCAGTCATGAACAAGTGAAATGGAAGCTGGTGGCCTGGTGCATGCATCCACACTTCCACAGGCTTCCAACACGATGCACAGATTCGACCCAAAACTCTACCACGCTCGTGTTCATCCAGCAACGTTAAAGCAATCGACATTCCATTTTATTAGCACGCGTACAAGCATCTAGTAGAAACGATGGATTTGATGCAAAGCCAGCTCAAATTCAGAAGAAACTAGTGGTGTTGTAACGTGTTAGCTCTCTTACAAAATATTTACAGATGCGAGGCGTCCACACACCCATCGCCAAATTCGCTTTGGCCATTTCATTCCCAAGATCCACGCCAAGTAAAAAAAGAACACCGCATCACGACGTGCCTTTACATGTCCGCCGGCGAATCCTCTAAGCAAATAACAGAGGTTGCCCGACCACAGCCCCCGGCGTCGCCGTCACCGGCAGCCGCGTCCGCATCATCAGTTTCCTCGGCGACGACAGCCGCGCTCTGGACGCCTTCTTGCCCTCCGCCGCGGAGAGGCGGCGCTCCCGGTGCGCGTCCTTGAGGCCGACGCCGCAGCTCCGCGACGTCTTGAGCCGCTTCGCCGGCGGCTTCGGCAGGTCCTCGAGGCCGCCCACCGCCGCCAGCGACGCGAACGACTGCGACTTGCCGTCGAAGAACTTGGACAGGCCCCTCCTGCAAATTGCAACCGAACAGAACAGCGCGTCAGATCAAAGATCACGAGCTCCTTTCTTTTTCTTTTGAGCAGATCGAAAGGATGGAGCGCCAGCAATGCCCGGCGCGGCGGGACGCGAACGCACTTGATCGGGAGCTGCGTCATGAGGGAGGCCATCTCGAAGTGGCCCGCAGTGGAGCTGGCGTCGTCGGCGAGCTCCACCTCGTCGGACGGCGACGTGCAGCTCGACGACCCGGACGACAGGCAACCGATGTCCTCCTCCTCCTCCTCCTCTCCTCTTCCGACCATCGCGTCCTTGCCGCGCGCGAACATGAAGTAAGCCTTCATTGCCGAGCAATCACAAACGCAAACCACCACCAACTGAACAGACGAAACGGACGGTTGCAGGCTGCAGCAGCGCACCAAGGCTTGGGGAAGGAGGGAGAGAAGCAGAGGGAGCTATAAAGGTAGCGGATGGTGGATGCGGATAAGAATGACGAGGAAGCGCGCGGGAGAAGATAAACGAGCCGTCGGTCAGCTTGCGCGAGAAAAAATGGCAGAAAAGTTGCGGTATTATCTCATCTACGGCGGGTCGAGTCCGCTGTTTCTTTCTTCTCTTTCCCACCGGTGTGGAGCGCGGGCTGCCGACGTGGGCGGTGAGAAGAAGAGATAAGGCCTCCACATGTTTCCTGCACGGCTTGTGGGGAGATGCGGCTCGATCTGCTGGTTTCCCCAGCCGAGCGTCCGGAGGAGCCGGGGATGGTCGGCTCTGCATCGTCCGCTGCAGGCTTGAAGCGTAGCAGCTGACCGTCCATGGCAATTTCCTCCATCTCAGATCTCTACTCGTGTCCGAACCAAATGGTCCAGTCGAACTAAACAAAGTTTGTATTACTGTCAGTTGCCAGTATTTGCATATCGTCGTATACTTCTACGCGTTCCAGACCGACTTTTTGTTTCTTTTTATCTTTTATATTTATTATTTTATATTTATTACTAGTAATCTCACTCAGTACTTAGAGCATATTTAGATCCGATTGACTAATTATTTGTTGACTAAAAATTAGTTCATTTTCTCTAAACAGGTAGACTAAATAGAGAGACTAACTTTTAATTCACTTATAAATTAATTATTTTCCAATTAGTCAATTCAGATGACTGACAGAGACTAACAAGTAGATATCAAATTATCCTCAACTGTTAACAATATATTTTCCACATTCATGTCGGAATCTGACTAAAAAACACAGACGTACAGCTATTTCTACCATTCTTGCACGCATGCACAATCGGTGACCAAAAAACGCGGAGTGAAATTACTTCAATGTGTGTTGTCAAACAACGGAGTGAAAACATACCTAATTACTTCGATATGTGGCACTCGTAACATAAATATGTTGCTCTAATTACATCACCGTATATTTGTAATAAATAAATAGTGACCGTAACATAAATATGTTGCTCTAATTACACTATCATATATTTATAATAAATAAATGGTGAAAGTAAATTTGAGAAAATAGCTGAAAAATTAGAGAAATTTTAAATGTGGTGGAAAATACAACTAACGATCTAACAATTAGTCATAGATCTAAACAAATACGAAGTAATAATTAGTCAAAGGCGAAACAAACATTTTATTGGACGATAAACTAACAATTAATTATTACTCTAAACAGACAATAAACTAACAGTTAGTCGACTAATTATTAGTCAATCGGATTTAAATAGGCTCTTATTTTAGAACATTGTACTAGGACATGAAGATGATTTAGATGTGGTCGGTTTTTAATGAGCGGGGCATAACATCAGATCTAGCACGATCCTACTAGTTGCTTGTCAGTTATTATCGTTGTCCCCATGGAGCGGGTCGAGACTCCAAAGGCAGCCGTGTGTGCCAGATCAGCGCACCGTCAACCCGCCAATGGCGAGCTTAAAGTACGGCCGATGCGGAGCCTCACGCAACCGGGACGAGCAGCCGTGTTCTCCGTGGCTGAGCGCTGTCCACTTGTCCGCGTCAAACTGTAGGTAGCTGATGTGGCGCACCGATTTAGTCACAGACACCACCAACCGGAGACATCATTTTCGCCATTAACCGCCCCGTAACCTATGACTTGTTTTTCTTTTTTTTTATGGATGTGAATTGTTTTTCTGTACACGGCATGGAGGATAGTCAAATACTAGAATTATACTACGCTAATGGCAACAATTGAAGCCACACGCGGAGGCAGGCAGGAAAAAAAAGGGTTCTTGTGGGCTCAAATTAGGCTGAAAACGGTAAGGTTATGGGCTCTGTGCGGGTCTAACATAAAAAGGTCCAGATTCTTCCAGCCCAAAAGCGGACGTGCTTGTATGTCGACACAGCTATGCAGGCCGCTCACGCGGAGAGCCGACAAAAAAAACGGGCGAATCCTGGCCCTCCTCCTGGGCCCCGGGCTCCCGGCACACGGTTCCACTCTGCCAGTGCCAGCTTCCGTTTCTTTGCTGCCTGCCTGCGCGCGGCAGGGGTGGACGCCGAGATCCGCGCGACCCCGGTGCCGTGGCCACGGGACCATCGCCCACGCTCCGCAAGTACGCGATTACCTGCGCGACGCCGGCCCGGGGGACGCCTTCGTGGCCGTGGAGCTCACGTCCTCCTGAATTCACCGCGTCACTCCGCAGCCGCTCACTCGTTAGATCATGGCAGAGACTACAGAGGTTGCGTCGCACACTTGCACTGAGTCATCGCGGCAAAAGCATAACACACAGGTGTGGTAATCTTTTCTCTTGTCTAGAAATGTAGATTCGAGAATTTTTTGTCGATAATAGATCTGTGGTTCGGATGTGGTCAATATCTTCGAATTCGGTCGTCGGAGTCGAGGAAGATGATCCGACCATCTGTCCTTTGTTGGTGCAGTTCTCTGCGTTTGGGCAGCGTCGGTCGGTGGAGAGGGCACTGGCGTTGGAGTCACGACGACGTCGTCGATCTCTCGGTGGCGGCGGTCGTCGTGACGGTGGTGCTTCCTGTCGGCACAGCGCTCCCTCATAGATTGGGTTTAGGGATGTCAGTGGGGTGCGATAGTACGGATAAACTTAGGTCATGAGTTCCGGCCGGCCCCCTACCTCTATTTATTGTGGCGCTGGTGACAGGGGCCCACCAACTATAATAGGCTGGACACCCCCGATCAAGGCGCGATTAGGTCAAAGGCCCATTAAACCCGTTGGGCCAAAACGGGGTGGAAATCAATTCCTAACATTCTTTCTCTTGATCTCACATTATACTTTTATCTTTATTACTTTTAACTTCACTTATTTCATTACAGATTAATGCATAGAATTGTCTCATCGTCATAGTCAATCGTCGATAGACTTAACAGCTACAATACATTTTTCTGTTCTGAAACAATTACTATACATTTTGGGCCATCTTTTAGTTCAGGAATCATAGGCTTTCCCTTAAACTCATACCGGCAATATGTTCAATAAATACTCTGGGTGGTAAGCCTTTAGTAAGCGGATTCGCTAGCATCTTTGCGATGCTTATATGTTCAAGACTTATGATTTGATTCCGAACTTTATCTTTCACAACATAGTACTTTATGTCAATGTGTTTGATAGCACCACTTAACTTATTGTTGTGTGCATACATTACTGCGGGTTTGTTATCGCAGTACAATTTAAGTGGTCTATAGATGTCGTCAACCACTTTTAAACCGGGTATGAACTTTTTAAGCCAGTTCACCTGCCTCGTAGCCTCATAACATGCAACAAACTCGGCATACATTGTGGACGATGTAGTGACGGTTTGCTTTGAGCTTTTCCACGAAATAGCTCCTCCAGCGAGAGTAAACACATATCTGGATGTAGACTTTCTATCATCTCCCGCATAATCAGAATCTGTATACCCCACTATATAGAGTGAATCTGATTTTCTGTATGTCATCATGAGGCTTTTTGTTCCTTGCAAATAACGCAAGACTTTCTTTATTAATTTCCAATGCTCTATTCCAGGATTGCTTTGGAACCTGCCAAGTAACCCGGTAACAAATGCTAAGTCAGGGCGTGTACATACTTGAGCATACTGTAAGCTTCCGACAGCTGAAGCATATGGAACCGCTTTCATTTGATCGATCTCATATTGGTTCCTGGGACATTAAAATTCCCCATATCTGTCGCCTTTGACTATAGGTGCAGGTGATGGACTACATTTATGCATACCATATTTCTTTAATACTTTCTCTATATATGCCTTTTGTGACAGTCCCAATACCCCTTTGTTTCTATCTCGATGAATTTCGATTCCTAAAACGAATGAAGCTTCACCAAGATCTTTTATGTCAAAGTTATAGGACAAAATCTTTTTTATTTTCAGTAGTAGACTGACATCACTACTAGCTAGTAGTATATCATCTAAATACAGGATTAGGAAGATAAACTTCCTATCTTTAAACTTTGAATAAACACAGTTGTCCTCAATATTTTTTTTAAACCCAAATTTCTTTATCGTGCTGTCAAACTTCAAGTACCATTGTCTTAAAGCTTGCTTTAACCCATAAATCGATTTCTTTAGACGGCATCCCAGTTTCTCACTTCCTTCTATAATAAAACCTTTCGGTTGTGCCATGTAAACATTTTCCTTTAAATCCCTATTTAGAAATGCTGTCTTTACATCTATCTGATGTAACTCTAAATCATAATGGGCCACTAGTGCCATTATGATTTTGAAGGAATCTTTACATGAGACTGGAGAAAAGGTCTCATTGTAATCAATCCCTTCTCTTTGAGTAAAGCCTTTTGCCACGAGTCGTGCTTTATATCTTTCTACGTTCTCTTAGGAGTCGAGTTTTGTCTTGTAGACCTATTAACAGCCTACTGTTTTGGCTCCTTTAAGAATTACTTCTAAGTCCCAGACTTTATTAGCTTTCATAGACTTCATTTCTTCTTCCATGGCATCAAGTCATTTTGAAGAGTTTTCACTTCTCATAGCTTCTTCAAATAAGGTGGGATCATCTTCCATTTGAAATTCTTCTATCTGATAAACTTCATAGTCATCAGAAATAGCTGATCTTTTTATTCTTTGAGACCTTCTCGGGGCCTCTTCATTCTGTACATTTTCTGTTTGAGGCTGTTCTTGCTCTTCCTCATTTGTGGCAATAGGTTCTGTTGGATCTTGAGAAACAGGTTCCTCATTCTCATTCATTGTTGCTACAGGAAGAACAATAACAGGTGCTTGCACCACAGTGTCTCGCACTGTCGATGCAGTGACAGCAGGTAGTGTAAAGAATGGCTCTTGAATCATCGGAGAGGGCGCATACGCCCGCTTCTCTTCAAGGTCAATCTCTCGAGCTATCATGCTCCCCCTCATCATCTCATCCTCTAAGAAGACAGCGTGTCTCGTTTCTACAAACTTTGTATGTCTGTCTGGACAGTAGAAACGATAACCTTTTGACTTTTTTGGGTAACCAATAAAATGGCAACTCTCAGTTTTGAGATCTAGTTTCTCAAGATTTGGGTTAAATACTTTAGCTTCAGCTGGGCTCTCCCACACTCGTAAGTGGTTTAACGAGGGAACTCTTCCTGTTCATAATTCGTACGGTGTTTTCGGCACCGACTTACTTGGTACTCTGTTGAGAATATGAATGGCAGTTTTTAATGCCTCCATCCACAAGCTCAATGGCAGTGTAGAATAGCTCATCATACTTCGCACCATATCCATCAAGGTACGGTTGCGTCTTTCAGCTACTCCATTTTGCTGAGGTTCGTCTGATGTAGAATACTGGGCTACTATTCTATTTTCCTGTAGAAACCTTGTAAAAGGTCCAGAGACTTGTCCATACGAGGTATGCCGACAGTAGTACTCCCCCCACGATCAGATCGGACTATCTTTATCTTTAAATCGTGTTGATTTTCAACTTCAGCCTTAAATATCTTAAATTTATTCAAGGCTTCATTTTTCTCTTTGATTGGATAAATATATCCATATCGAGAGTAATCATCCGTAAATGTCATGAACGAGTCATAACCATCTATACTTTTCACAGAAAAGGGACCACAAATATCCGTGTGAATAATTTGTAGAACTCCTGTGCTTCTTTTTGTATCTTTCTTAATTTTTTTTACATATTTTCTTTTAATGCAATCTCGACATTGTTCTAAGTCTGAGAACTCTAGTGCAGGAAGAATATCATTCTTAACTAGTCTTTCTATTCTCTCCCTCGAAATATGGCCTAAACAACAGTGCCATAATTTCGACGACTCATCTAGAGTTCTTTTTCGTTTTCTATTTTCATTCATAGATGAAGATTCTTTCATTTCGCACGCAACATTATCATTATCACATACGACATTCACATCATCACGTAATGATAACAAATAAAGCTCATTTTGTAAGATGGCAAAACCAACACATTCTTTATTAAACTTTATTTCGCACTTGCCATTTCCAAAATGACAATCATAACCATCATTATCCAAACATGAAACACTAATCAAATTTCTCTGTAGAAAGGGTACATAAAGAACATCTCTAAGTATAAGAATAAAGCCATTAGCTAGCTCTAATGAAAGATCGCCAACGGCTTCAACTTCAGCTTGGACTCCGTTTGTAACTTTAATGCATCTTTCTCTTCTTTGCGTAGTCCTCGTCGAACGGAATCCCTGCAATGAATTAGTAACATAAACAGTTGCTCCAGAGTCAATCCACTAAGTAGATTTCGAATATTACACATATAGGGATTCATTTATAAAGGTAATAATGTTCTCACCTTTTTTTGCCATGATCATCTTTAAATATGAGGGACAATCCTTTTTGTAGTGTCCCGTCTTCTTACAGTGAAGGCACTGATTTTTGTCCACTGCAAATTTATTCTGTTGAGGCTGATGGACAAGGGCTTTTCTCTTGTTCTTTGAGGAGTAGTTGTTGAAGTGTTTTCTTTTGTTATCCTTCATATAGTTGATAGAGCCACCATGTGAAGTTTTAATTTTATCCTCCTCTTGCACATACATTGCTATGCACTTTTTCAAGTCTCAAGACTCGGATTGCATATTGTAGTTGACAATAAACGTTTCAAACTCTTTTGGCAAAGAAGTAAAAATTAAATGGATAAGGAGTGCATCCTTGAGACTCAGATCCATTGGTTTGAGCTTCGATGCCATGTTGCTCATTCTCAGTATGTGCTCTCTAATGTCACCGTTTTCACCAGAGTACTTTTCATTCACAAGTTATCTAATGACTTGTGTGGCGTATGTCTTTGAAAAGCCAGTAAACTGACTCTTTATTCTTTCAATGTACTTGGTAACGGTGTCACACTCTGCGATTGAACCCACAATTACAGGCTCAATTGTGTTCTTTATCATAGCCATACACTTCTTATTGGCTGTGGTCTATTTTCTATGCTCAAGATCATAGGATATCTTTAAGAGAGCAAAATCCCTCTGTCTTGTCTGCCAAGCAGCATCAGTCTCATTCTCTTTTCTCACTGGCTCCTCAGGCTCAGTGGGACATGCTGTGGTCAGGACCCAGTCCACCTCAGCCAAGATAAACGCTAGGTCTATCTTTTTCTTCCACTCTCCATAGTTGTCATCTTTGAGAGTGGGAATCTCTTTGATACAACTCATTAAGTTGTATCCGCCTGAAAACAAATCAAATAAAGTGAGAACATAAAAAACAGTAAAATTATATGTCTTATTTTCAACGTTGGTCAAAATAGGACACACAATTTTTTTTATATTATACATTAAATCTACGTCACCGTTGGACAGAAATAGAAAAAATACATAAATATCAATTATAAAAATTATAATATTGTTATTATCAACGTTGGTCAGAAAATAACAATATCATAATTATCTGAAATTTATTACTATTTTTCCAAAATTAAATTCTCTCGTTGGTACGAATTTAATAATGAAAATAATTTCTTTAAAGTACGCAGCGGAAAACAAAATTTCTTTAATTTTCAGAAGCATTTACTTTATTTTTCTGTTCTGTTAAAATTATCCCGTTGGTTCAAATTTTAACAGATTTAATTAGGCAAAAAATTACCTAATTAATCAATTAAAAATGCCTCTGAAAAAAGAAATAGAAAAACTTTTCTTTTGGGCAAAAATTGAAATTCGGCCTGGCCCATTGGCCTGTTGCAATTCGGAAAAGCCAACCTGGGTTTGGGCCGAAATTTCACTCTCCCTCTTGGGCCGAATCTGGCCCATTTAGCCATCGCGCGATCTGGACCGTTGGATCGAGATCGGACGGATGCGCTCAATTTTTGGAGGTATAAAAGGGATGGAAGTGCTTCCACCCCTAACCCTAATTCATTTGCTCTTTTCTCTCCCACTCTTTTCACGAGTTTCTGGTTGGGAGGTCTGTCGGTGGCGCCCGCGCGGCTTTGTTGCGCTCTGTAGCGCGTCGGCTCTAGCG
>BCLG01000665.1:109259-152725 GCA_001602295.1 Zoysia matrella | reverse complement strand
TTTTCTTTTTCTTTCTTTTTCGCGGTTCTTTCGCGGAGCCCTAGGCATCCGCCACAATGTAACCGTGGCTACAATTTTTCTTTCGGATCTTTGCTCGCGGGTAGGGTTCCGGCGAGTTTTTTCATGCTCGTCGAGATCCACTCCTAGATCTGGCTCTGATACCAATGTGATAATCTTTTCTTTTGGTCTAGGAGTGTAGATCCGAGAGTTTCTGTGTCGGTAATAGATCTGTGGTTCGGAGGTGGTCAATACCTTCGGATCCGGTCACCGGAGTCGAGGAAGATGATCCGGCCATCTGTCCTTTGTTGGTGCGGTGCTCTGCGCTTGGGCAGCGTCGGTCGGTGGAGAGGGCACTGACGTTGACGTTGGAGTCACGGCGACGTCGTCGATCTCTCGGTGGCGGCGGTCGTCGTGGCGGTGGTGCTTTCCATCGGTATAGCGTTCCCTCATAGATCGGGTTTAAGGATGTCGGTGGGGTGCGGCGGTACGGATGAACTTAGGTCATGAGTTTCGGTCGACCCCCCACCTCTATTTATTGTGGCGCTGATGACAGGAGTCCACCAGCTATAATAGGCTGGGTGCTCCCGATCAAAGCGCGATTAAGTCGAAGGCCCATTAAAACCATTAGACCAAAATAGGATAGAGATCAATTCCTAACAACAGACTGTGGTCGTAAATCAGCGTCCACTCTGTCATTTCATACCGACTCTCAGAGTTCATGAACAACACGCAGATAATGATAAAAACGGTAGAGATTGCGTTGCACATCTGCACCGAGTCGTCGCGGCACAAGCACAACCGCATAAGCTGTGAACACAAATCAACGTCCACTCTGTCGTTCTATCCCGACTCTCAGAGTTCATAAACAACACGCAGAGTGAGCATCTTATCATTGGTACCGTTGTCCCCACGGCTCGTTGGCCTACAGAACCGGATATTGCCGTGGTTGACCTCCCGCAACAGGCGGCTTGGATCGATGGCTGCATCAAATTCAGCTCACGTAGGCAATCCCGTCGCGTCGCGTCATCGCGTGACTCGCGTCGTCCTAGGTGAACCTTGCCCTGGATGCGCGCATCACGGGGCAGGGACGCACGGAGGCACAACAGAGGGTGGGCACACCGCGTCACATGCGCACCAGCACCGAAGGAGTCCAAACTCCGTGTGACTCTGTCCTCGCCGCCAATGCGCGCAACTATTGGCACAGTGCCAGGAACAACCTCAAACAGGGCAAGTCCATGGATTCACCTGTTCCAGTTCAGCACTGCTGGCTTCCCCTGGTGAGCACCCTACAAATGTGGTTAACACTTGACTGCCACCTCCTTGTCTCAGAAGAGCATGTACCTCCTCTGGTTCAAAACTACCCCGGTTGAAGAGGGAATGAAGGGAAAGGTAAAGATCAAGTTGGATACTCTATTGGATAACCATGGCGATGTCACATGGTTAGATGTCCTATTATTTGAGGACGCATTGTTCAAGAATTGGAACCATATGGCTAACACCCTCGCTTCGATGATAGGAGGATAAAACTAATTTGGTGGTAATTTGTTATGCATTCCGTAGAGCTAATCACTCTGTTGCGTTGTATTGATTCTGAACGAAATTGATGGTCCATTGAACATGTCCCAAACGACGTTAGTTCAAACAGAATGAAGGGTCATGAGAGGTATTGTTCATATGTGCAAAAAATGAACAAATAAAATGGGAAAAACGATGAACAACATGCGTCATGCCCAGCCCTCAGCCAGTTTGGCAATTGGCATCTGGTAAGCTGAAAACAAGATCTTTGGAATTCACCATTGTGCACGGTAAGGTTTCATTTGGAAGGAAGAAAAATGTTCTGTTTTTTATTTATAAAATTGAACTAATTTTTATAAAATTCTTACAAAATTCTTCTTTACTCTCTCTGTTCTTTAATTAATGACGTCGTTAACTTTTAAATACAACTTTGATCATTTATTTTATTCAAAAAGATTTGATAAATTTCATATATTTTGATATAATTTGATTTATCATTAGAGTTATTTGAATCACAACTTAAAATTTTTCATATTCAACAAATTTTTTAAATAAAACAAATAATTAAAGTTAATTATAAAAATTAACGATAATATTAATTTAAAAACGGAGAGATTACCTTTCAAACGGATCAAGATCCTCGGCAGTCGTACGGACGAGCAGTCGGGCGGGCAGTCGGGTTCCGCGACGTTCGATGCCTCGGCTCCGATCGGACGGCGCGACCGCGTCGGTTTGACCCGACTGGAAGGAAGGGTGCTCACGTCCATTTTCTAATGATTTTTTTTTTCTCATCTCAGAATAAGAAATTGATTTTCTGCTGCTTAAAAAATTCATAAAACTTTTCTCACTTACGTGAGCACCCTTCCTTCCAGTCGGGTCAAACCGACGCGGTCGAGCCGTCCGATCGGAGCCGAGGCATCGAACGTCGCGGAACCCGACTGCCCCTCCGAGTGCTCGTCCGTACGACTGCCGAGGAGGCTGATTCTGTTTTTCGAATGGAGGGAGTACTTGTGTCAACTCCCTTCCCCTGCTCTCCCGTGGAATCAAAACATGCAGGTGGCGTTTGAAAACTTGAAAATGGAGTGTGGGTTAGGAATTAAAAAATAGATAAATAGTTGAAATTTAATAAGATGAAAAAAATAAATAGTTTAATCTAAATTCCAATTCTATTTCTCAATTCCCAAATTCCACCGCAAAAATTCGGCACCACAAAAAATCTCCACTGAAATTCCATTCGATACAGTTCGCACCGGTTCGGATTTATGTTACTGTAGCTTGCATAAGTCCGAAAAAGTTTGAAAATGCGTTTTATCCGACTTAATAAAAATATAAATAATATTTTTATTATATTTATATTACATAAACAGTGACGTAAACCGTAAAAATAAGGCGTGCCACACGGCCGTAAAACGCCTTTCATGGAACAAAAGCCCCGAAAAGACGCCCAAAGTTCCTGAGTTCCTCTCCCCACTTCCCACTCTCACAGTCCCACTGACTGAGAGCCATTTCGGCGAACGCTCGGGAGCCATGGCTCCGCCGCTCCTCCGCGTCCTCTTCCTCCTCCTCCCGGTCCTCGCCGCCGGCCACCAGCTCACGACATCCCAAGGCTCCTCCGCGCTCTCCGAGTGGCGCCCCGCCAAGGCCTCCTACTACGCCGCCGACCCCGAGGACGCCGTCGGTACGCACCGAAGCTCGCCTTCCTCATTCATTGGTCGTCTGTACACTGGAATCTATTCACCGGCCATCTGTACCGCACCCACAAAAAAATTCGACGGAACTGTCCTTGCAGTTCGTTATTTTGCAATAGCCGAGCTGGAAGCACGCAGAAAGATTTCTCTTTTCGTATGTCCCTGGAAAGAAATTTTCCCCAGAACCGCACGCTGGGTTACCAGAATTTTGTTCCACTGTAGTTTTTTAGTTGCTTGGTTCTACTGCGTGTAGAGACGTTTCTGATCAATGATCTGTCGTGCGGCTTGCAGATGGGGCGTGCGGGTTCGGGGATCTGGGGAAGCACGGGTACGGGATGGCGACGGTGGGGCTGAGCTCCGCGCTGTTCGAGCGCGGCGCGGCGTGCGGCGGCTGCTACGAAGTGAGGTGCGTCGAGGATCTCAAGTACTGCCTCCCGGGCACCTCAATCGTCGTCACGGCCACCAACTTCTGCGCCCCCAACTACGGCCTCCCTGCTGACGCCGGCGGCCACTGCAACCCGCCCAACCACCATTTCCTCCTCCCCATCCAAGCGTTCGAGAAGATTGCACTCTGGAAGGCCGGCGTCATGCCCATCCAGTACCGCCGGTATGTACCATTCTTGTTGCATTCTTCCATACTACTTCCTCCGTTTTTTAATTGATGTCGCCGTTGACTTTAAAATTCAACTTTGACCATTCGTTTTATTAAAAAAATTTTGATAAATTTCATATATTTTGATGTAATTTGTTTTATCATTAGAGTTATTTGAATCACAACTTAAATTTTACACATTCGAGCAAATTTTTGAAAAAGACGAATGGTCAAAGTTGATTGTGAAAGTCAGCAACGACATCAATTTAAGAACGGAGGGAGTAGATCTGAGGTTATTTTGTTCGCTTTGTGTGAAACTGTGAAAATGCGTGTTGAGCTAGAATTATACTCCTTGTTACCGCAATGTGGAAACCAACAAAAGCTGAATTGCGTGTGACCGTTAGTGATGAGAGTGTTAATAGCATAGAGGTTGAACTGGACCCTCTTCTCAGTTTTGTCAACTTTTGTGAGATTTCGACCAGATAGTTTCATTATTTTTCATGGCCTTTTTATGTTGGCTAACTGTCAGGATTAAGAGGTATATCGCCTTTGAGTTGCTTGATGCAGCAGTGACTATATGGACATTGGACAATACTAAATTTTTGCAATTAGTAATGCACTAAGTATCATGTGTAATCAGCACTTTGTTAATCAAAACCGATAGTTTATACTAGTACTTTTGTACCATAGAAAGTATCATGGTAATTCTCACTTTGTGCATCAAATTGATATCCCCATAGTGTGAGAATTGAGTTCGGGTAATCTCTAAGATAGTAGCTCATTAATAGAATGTGATACTATTTGTAATCTTTCCTGGCTGTTTTATGTTCATGAGGACACTTGGTTGAAACCACATCCCATTGTGCCTTTGATCTGTTTCAGACATTCAGTCCTACCACTTGTACATACATCAATCGTAAATTGTGCTTCCTGAAGAACCCATATAAACCGAAAGACAACAATAATTTCACCCTGTTTCCTATGTTACATGTAACTAAAGCTACATAAAGACAGCTAAATAATGCTGAAAAAACATCAAATATCATAACCCGTGCTGAAATAATTAAGGGCCGTTCGATTTATGAGCTGATATTTACATATTACATTGCTTACTTGCAGTGTTAAGTGCCTTCGCGATGGCGGTGTCAGGTTTTCAGTCAACGGTCGACAACACTTCTTCACAGTCCTAATCAGCAACGTTGGTGGTGCTGGCGATGTCAGATCAGTGAAGGTCAAAGGAACAGAGTCTGGATGGCTCTCGATGGGCCGCAACTGGGGTCAAATATGGCACATCAACTCGGACATGAGGGGGCAGCCCTTGTCATTTGAGCTTAGTTCAAGCAATGGCAAGACGCTGACCAATTTCAATGTTGTGCCCAAGAATTGGGAGTTCGGCAAGACGTACACTGGCAAGCAGTTTCTGCTGTAGGAGCACTTCAAGATCAGCTTACAGTTTTCCATTTTTATTCTGATCCTATGAGTTGGATTGTGCTGTATATTCCTCTGCAGAACAAGAATTTCTTTAGGAAAATGATTAATTAGTGCAGAGCCTCAGATAGTTGCTCTATATATGTCATAATTGCTTTTACATGCGCCTTTGATAGTTGTCCTATATAGGATTGATGTATCAATAATAGAAGGCCTAATTTGGTTCTCCATTGTCTGACATATTTTACCAAGCAAGCAATGATAATATCTGCATACTGCATTTCTGTACTTTTACCATCTGACATGTACAACAATCAGCAACTCCTTTCCTGTTTGCCTATTCGCCTTGTATAGGTAGTGTTTACTACTGCTACTGAGTTAAGCAGAAAGCTGGATTCACGAGAGAAGCAAGTGAAGGCTTCAATGTTTCAGAATTCAGATTGCAATGTGGTGGTTTTCTTGGAAGAAAAAACAAAACGCTGGTGAAATTGGGAGAAGCTCTAATAAATCTGAAACTGGTGACGTGATGCAACTGGACAAATTAAACTGAAGGAGCCTGAAACCAAAGTCTGAGATCTGAAACAAGCATCCCTATTTCACTTATTAGTATGTGATCCAACTAATTTTAAACAACAAAACTTGATCTAAAAACAAATCAACAGTTCGTGCAAATATTTCACCATCACTTCAAATTATTCATATTGCAGCTTACTAAAATGTGATCGAGGCAAGGCAGGTATACATGAACCATTACAATTTCGAGATCACAAGGAAAGCTGAAAAACATGGTACCAGTACTAGTTAGAACACTTTTCCATTGATAGCATCAGTAAGATAGCATTACAGTAGAGAAACCATACAATTGAACAAGGAAGCCCAAATTGGACGAACGCGCATCCATCACAGAACACTAAACCATTGATTTTGATACAAAGACACAACTAATAGCCTAGAGCACAGGCGCACAACAACACCGCGAGCCAGCCAAAAGAAGCTCCTCTATTTCTAGCCGCCGAAGCCATAAAGGGTGCGGCCCTGGCGCTTGAGCGCGTAGACAACATCCATGGCGGTGACGGTCTTCCGGCGCGCGTGCTCGGTGTAGGTGACCGCGTCGCGGATGAAGTTCTCAAGGAAGATCTTGAGCACGCCGCGGGTCTCCTCGTAGATGAGCCCCGAGATGCGCTTGACGCCGCCCCTCCTGGCCAGCCTCCGGATCGCCGGCTTGGTGATGCCCTGGATGTTGTCGCGGAGCACCTTGCGGTGGCGCTTGGCGCCGCCTTTGCCCAGCCCCTTGCCGCCCTTGCCGCGTCCCGACATCTCCGATGCTCGCAACTGCTCGGAGAAGAAACCTGGGATTTGGGGGACGAGTGACGCGCGGAGGATGATTTGGATTTGGGATAATGGGCACAGGGGTGGAGGGATATTTATGAAGTGGGTTTGGGACCGAACGCGAAATTTTGGAGGATGAGCGCGAAGTGGAATAGGACCGGGCGGGCGTGGTCTGGGCCTGGGGCGGATCCGTTGGGGGATGGGGCTGGGATGTCGGATTGCGATCCAAGGGGCGGGATCGGTGGGAGGGTGGTGCCGCGGATCGGTGACGTGGCGGAGAGGCAGGAAAGGTTCGCGGCTGCTATGCTACGCCTTGGGCCGGGACGACCTGAGCAGCGAGACGAGCTCATGGGCCAGCAGAATTGAACCGTTTTCGCGTGACAATCCACCCGGACCAAAAGAGCGAGCGAGCGAATGACAGGCCTGTTTATCCATGTTCTGCCAGCGGACGAATATTTTAGCCCAGCACCGAACCACTTGCCATTGCAGTCACGAACATCTCCAACCAATCTGCTCGGTGACTGCGTTTACATCTCGAATTTTATTTTTTTCATTCGTTCCACCCGAGCGTCTGTACATGACGGGACTGGCACACCGGCACCTGTACATACACCGAACCCCGGCGAGGCCGAACGAGGCGAGGAGAATCCGAGGGAAGTGAACGCGTCGGCGCGGCGTATCGCCCGTCGTGGGTGCACGCACCAACAGCGGCGCCGCTTCGCGGGGAACGGGACAGGTCCAAACTTGTCCATCCACCCCCCATGTGCTCCCTAACCAACCAGGCCTCCGCTCGCCACGAGCCGACGAGCGAATCACAGGAGAGACATGTCGCGCTAGGATCGTAGGACGCCGTGGCGCTGCCAGTGGGAGGCAGGCTAGGGAGGCGGGTGGCGCTCGGCGGCTGGAAGTGAACGGGCAAGATGGTGATCGAGGTGCACGCTTGGGACGGACGCGGCGCTGTAGATTGTAGGAGTACATTGCGCAGCGGTACAGGTACAGGGCGCAGCAACTATGGATCGAGCCCACGGATTCGTGGTTTGTTTGAACTTGAACAGGATACTCTGCTACAGAATCGTGGCACATGGCTAGACAGCGCGGACAGACCAACCGCACCAATGTACCGCCGCTATGGTCAGAGCCGAGGCTTCGGCTCCCGCGAGTTTAAGCCACATACTTTCTTCCTATTCCTTATGTTCTTCGACTGCTCCGGATACGGCCTCACATGGCCGGGCTGACCTTTGGGTTCTGAATTTCTGATTGCAGACCGATCTCCAGTTTCTTCACCTTCTTCCTCCTCGCACACGGCACACCGCACATGCCATCCTAAAATTATTAATGAGTTCTTTAATTGATATTGTTGTTGACTTTTAAATTCAGAATATTTATTTTATTTAAATATATAAAATTTTAAGTTGTGATTCAAATAATTATAGTAATAAACCAAATTATATTAAAATATATAAAATTTATCAAAAAAATTTAAATAAAACTAATAATTAAAGTTAAATTTAAAAATTAACGACGATGTTAATTTAAAAAAACAGAGGAGTAAGTGTGAACGGGGATACAACTAGGTTTATCACTACAGACGCTGTCCTGCGAGCACTCGTTTGCTTGGGGGCTCACCGCTCATGTACCGTGCTAAACGCGGACATGCTAGCGCCCGGACCTTTTTGCCTTTTCCTCCGCGGGCATCATGCTGCCTCCGCTCGCGCGCTCGCGTCTTTTCAGCTGCAGTATCCAATCGAGCAAGTGTGTGTGTGGGTGCGTTTTACCACCGCCAACCAAAACGGCTTTATGTTGAACACATGACGGGCCACCGCCGGGGGCCTGCCTACCTCTTCCTTCAATTGCTGCGCGAGAATCGTACTCAAGATCCTCAAGGGAAAGTATTATCCGTGCGAGTAGTATACCCCATGAGAGGAAAACCGAGCGAGTAGATTGCCTCTGTCAATTAGCGTAGATGCTGGATCATGAGTTGCTCTGAAATATGATGCTGGATTAGCAGTCTATGGGCCATCGTACAGCTTATACACAGATGACAGATGGACTGTAATGCTTCTTTTAGAACCTAAGAATTTTATATAAATTTCATAAAAATTAATTTAATTTTACATAAAAAATGTAGTAAAAAAATTCTCACATTACAAAAGAGACTTAAACATTGAGAGCTCATTTGAAATGTAAAAATTTTACAGAAATTCAATATTAAAAAATAAAAAAAAATCTCAGTTTCAAAGAGCCTCGGTACTTCACATGGTAAGTGTTAACCGTTAAATACGCCAAAATTTCAAGCTTTATTTTTTCTCTGCCCAACGACGGCGCGGCACAGCGCATGCTTCGGTGTCCGATGCGCCGAAATTATAGCCTCTACGACATGGAACTCGTGAGACTTCGGAGACGGAAAACAAGTGTCTCCAATTAGATTCTTGAACACCATTATTGCTGTAGCCTCTACTTGCCGCACCACCTAGGCAATTGTCATGAGCGAGGTCGGAAGCGGACACGAGTGAAAGCCAAAGACCTCAAGAGCGGTGGAGGACAAGCAACCATACCGTGATCAATTTTTTATCGATCGTCTTCGTACCGCCTCACGTACTGCTACAGTTCTCTACACACCAACCGAAGAACGCATGGGTATAGGAGCATGGTTGTTTGGTCGCCACTCTACGTGATAATCAATGGAGTGATAGTCAGAGAGAGAGAGAGAGAGAGAGAGAGTGAGAGAGAGAGAACACTGCGCCCCTCTTCTGCTTGTCTCTGCTCCGTCCCGTCCGTGTGGCGCGAGCAAAGACGAGGGAGGCCCCAACGGCCGGCGCCTGCGCGGCTGCGCTCCGTCGCTACTGTTCCCCTCTTTAACCGAGCACAGGTGACACGGCCGCCTGTTTGCTTTTGCCACCTGCTCTCTGAAGTCTGAACTGGTGCTCTGCTCCAGGCTTGCGGCTCACCTGCAAGAGACACCTCTCCCTTTTTTTTTCACTTTTCCTTTCCGTCGTTTCACTTCATCTTTGGCTTTGCGGCACCTCTGAAACGACGAAAGGAGAGGTTCAGGCTGGCCGAAGAAGTCGAAAACATTCCGGTTTGCTTGGCCTGAGATTTTCTCTCGTTCGTTCGCCTGCAATGGCGGGGAGCTTCGATGGGAGGAATCCAACCAGAGGCGTTGAGCAGGTGAGTAAAAGAATCTCGTTTTTCCTCTTGCGGGTTGGAGCCACCCTGGGAGTACCTGTGAATCTGTGATCCCGATTCTTGCATTCTATGGTCACATTCAGTTAGCTGGAATGAGGAGCTTCAAAAATCTTTGCCCTTTTCGAATCGTTTTCTTTGTTTTCAATCGGTGCGTTTTGCATAAAAATCAAATTCACCAATTTGAGCTCGTAGAGTGCTTCAAAAAATTTTCTTTGGGGGAGAACTGAAATGCGCCATTAGGGGCGATTGACTTTCGTTTGATTGCTGCATTGCTTTATTCAGGCCATTGTTGCTATGAAGAAGGGCGCACATCTCCTCAAATGTGGCAAGAGAGGGAAGCCCAAATTCTGTGCTTTCAGGCTGTCATCTGTGAGTAATTATGGTTACATGTAGCTATGCCCCTGTTCTTTTTTTTTTTTTTTGTTATTTTTTCTCATGATTCCTGGTTACACAGAGCTATTATACCAGTTTCTAGTGGTTACTATTCAGAAGGTGTGACGGACCTCATGACATATATACAAAATAGATAATTTTTTGTTGTACTTTTGGAACTTCTTATATGCCCTGCAGCAGATAGAATTGCATAGAACCCAAGGTAGGAGTAGTATTTTGGAAATGATTGACATGCAGTCCTGCAACGCATGCGCAGTGCCATATTTCTCATGCCCCACAACTGCAAAGATCCTCCTAGTTTTTTATTTTTATTCTTCATCGACACTATACTTGTATCTCTTTTCGTGTATAAGCGTTTCTAATTGTCACCTGGAGGGAAGAAATTAGAACTCATTCGAAGTATTTTTATTATAATAAATTTATGTAGCTGTATGAAAATTCATACATTTTTCATGGGAAAGCATTTTTCTTCTCTTTGCAGGATGAGAAAATGTTAATATGGTACTCAAAAGGAAGGGAAAGGCATCTGAATTTAAACTCTGTATCAAAAGTGGTCCTTGGACAAAAGACAGTACGTGCTCCTTTTGTCCTGAGAAAAATAAAATCATGGTACTGGATACTAATCACATTGCAGAACTATCCCTAAGAAATTCAGAATTTTGCAGATTAACTTTCTGCGTCAGCGTAAGCAAGAGAAGGAATCACAATCCTTATCACTTATATACAATGATGGAGAATGCTCACTTGACTTGGTATTTTGCGTCGCTAGATCTTATATCAGTTCAGTTGTTAGTTTGCATTGTCGATTTTTACTTACTGGCATCATGTATTTTGAAAATTATCTTGACCCAGATCTGCAGTGACAGCGATCAAGCTGAATACTGGTATCTTGGCTTGAGGGCCTTAATATCTGCTCCTTGTAGCCCATGTTCATCGGTTGGTTCAAGGAGCAGTAGACAGGTAAACAGTTGTACAAACACTCCCCACAGCCATATTCAGCGAAAGACCAGGTCAGCAATCGTGTACGGCACACCCAGGCATGTACAGGTTAGTTCTAGGATCTAGAAGTTAAATCATATCATCAAAATACAAATTATATATTTTTGCCTTTGAAATCCTCATCTAGGAAATTATTGTCCTTTTTTGGGGTCTAATGATTCATATAATGCATTTCATGTTAAGGTATATCCGTCCGAGAGTAGCTGTAAGAAGATACAAGGAAAACTTTCTGGTGGTAATGCTGATAGTTCAGGAGCATTGTTTTACTCAAGACAGCGAACAATGTCTGACATAGATATCTATCTAGAAAAGCTTACAAGGAAGATTTCGAGTCCAGAAATACATCCTTTGAAGGATACTATAGTTGCTAATAAAGGCAAGGCGCATCAAGTTACTCAAACACCTAAACTGGAATCATTTGAAGGGCCTCGTGCAGCATGTAGATTAGGTTCCTTGAAGGATGTATTTTTCTGGGGTGATATTCTTGGTAGTACGTTGGACCATAAAGATCTCTCAAAAGCCATTCCAAAGTTAGTGAACTCAACCAATATGATTGATGTACAAAGCATTGCTTGTGGTGAGAATCGTGTAGCAATAATCACTAATAAAGGAGAGGTGTACTCCTGGGGAAATGAGGGAAATAGTAGAATTGACTATCAAGAAAATATCAGTGCTTCGCGACCTGAAATCGTCGAGTCTCTTGCCTCTTTCCATGTGAAATCTGTGGCATATGGATCAAAGAACTCATGTGCAGTCACTGTTTCTGGTGAACTTCTTGAATGGGGTGAAGGAGCTCATAGCTGGGGTGACCGCTTTGTAAGAAACCAGTGGTTTCCACATAAACTGTTCAATCCAATGAATGGCATATCTGTGTTGAATATTGCTTGTGGTCCATGGCACACAGCTATCATCACATCCTCTGGTCAGCTATTCACATATGGGGATGGAACATTTGGTGTTCTTGGTCACGGAGATACACAAACAATTACTCGACCAAAAGAAGTAGAGTCCTTGAAAGGGTTGGGGGTAAAATGTGTGGCATGTGGGCCATGGCATACAGCTGCTATTGTGGAAATAGCCAGTAGTTTCAAGAGCAATAATCCAAGCAAGCTGTTCACATGGGGCGACGCGGATCGGGGAAAGCTAGGTCATGCCGATAAGAAGATGAAGCTCATACCAACATGTGTTGATTCACTCAAGGATTATGATTTTACTCAGGTAACCTGCGGGACAGCACTTACTGTTGCTCTTACTATCAATGGTGTGGTATATACTATCGGAAATTCTACATATGGCCAATTAGGGAATCCTCAAACAGATGCTAAATGTATCTGCTCTGTTCAAGGACAGCTTAAGACCGAAATTGTTAGACAGGTATCATCAGGTTCCTCCCATGTGGCCGTTATAACAGCAACTGGGAAAGTGTTTACATGGGGTAAAGGCACAGAAGGACAACTAGGTTTAGGTGATTACAATAACAGGAGCTCACCAACTTTAGTAGAGGCATTAGAAGGTAGGCATGTAGAAAGCATAGCTTGTGGTTACAATTTCAGTTCTGCGATCTGTTTGCATAAGGCAATATCAAGAAATGACCTATCTGTATGCAGTGGTTGCAAGATGGCTTTTGGCTTTACTAGAAAGAGGCACAACTGTTACAACTGTGGTTCCATGTTCTGCAATTCCTGCAGCAGCAACAAGGTCGCAAAGGCAGCGCTCGCACCCGACAAGAACAAGAGGTATCGTGTATGTGATATGTGTTTCAGTCAGATACTGAAAGCTGTGGATTCTGGCAAGGTACAATCAGAACTGAAGACTGGAAAAGGAGATATGCTGAAAACAGAAATTACAAGGGCATACACACCTAGGCTTTCACGCATATTCAATAATGCAACTATATCTAATGAAAAGAAGGTTTTAGTACAAGGTTCCTGTCAGCGGAATGAGGGTTCTGCAACTCCAATTCAAGTAAAATCTGAGAGATGGGGGCAAGTTGAGTGCCCTGCTAAATTTATTTTTGCGCAAGACAGTTTTCGATATCAGACTTTGTCAAAGAATCATATGTATGGTATTTCTATGCCCGAGAGAATGCATGGCCCTGTACCGCTAAAGTCTGGCAGCTCTTTGCAACAGCCTAGTGACAGTCACAGAGAAAAATTGAATATGACGGAGACCATACTCGTAGAAGAAGTAAATCAGCTTCGGTCTCAGGTATTTTATTCTTCATTGATCAGAAGATATTATTTCCCTCTTAGAGAATTGAAGAAGATAATATCATTGTTGCTGTTCGAACAGGTGTCACTTCTCACAGAGAAATGCCAGCAAAAAGATCATCTAGTGCAACTGTACAGACAAAAACTTGATGAGACATGGCTCGTTGTAAGAGATGAGGCTGCTAAGTGCAAAGCTGCCAAAGACATTATAAAGGTTATAACCAATCAGGTATGAATTTGTAATACATTTTAGAGTACTTTTAATGCACTGTTTCATTAATGAAGGATTGAAGTAATGCGTGCCCTTCTGTTGATTGGGATAATTTATTAGGGACAGATGGCTTTATGTGATATGTTTTTCCTTTTTGTAAATTGTACAGTGCAATGCCGTGTCAGAGAAACTTCTGCTTACTCAACAAGTGGAAAATTACAAGATCACATCTGATAGCAGCCGAGGACAGCCACTGATGGGGGATTTGCAACGCTATCCTAGTGCCAGCCAGAAGCTTGCCACAGGCAAATTTAGTCAACTCATCAATACACAAGATCACCACAGCAGCAACCAAATAGATAAGGAATATATAACGGCATCAAATCTTGCCGTGCCAATAGATGTGTCATCGACTCACCAGAGTGATGCAAGAACATTTGACAGTGTTGGTTATGTCACAGAAGTGGGTACCCCTGCTGCTTCAGTCACGTCCACAGGTGTGGTTGAGCAAATTGAGCGTGGAGTATATGTCACATTTGCTGTATCACCCTGCGGAAGGAAAGAATTAAGACGAGTAAGATTCAGGTGAATCCAAGGAATGCCTTATTGGTGCTTGTTACTACTGATTATACATACTTTTAACGTTTGAAGTAACCGAACTAAGGTGCCATTGATTGTGCAGTCGGAAGCATTTTGGTGAGAAGGAAGCTCAGCACTGGTGGGAAGAGAACAGAAGCAGGGTAATGAAGAATGCAACGTTTGACAACCCCAGCATCACCGCTTAAACTACAAGGAACTGCGACATCTGCAATTGGACTATGACAAGAGCGTGCATGAGTAAACGGTAGCAGCGGCAGGGACAGGAAAGGTTGGACAGTCCAACTTACCGTAGATATATGAATGTACAGATAACTTTGAGGCGGATTAGTGCTCTCTTCCCCTCTCGTTCCTGCTTCAAGCTCCGTTGATCGGAGGTATGGTGAAGAAACAGTGGCTACGTGAATCAGTAGTAGTTGACGATGATTCCCTGTACTACTAGAAAGTAGAATGCGTCCTGTATACTAACACCCCTTGAAGGGAATACTGTAACTTCTGAAGTAACGATGGAAGATTCAGGGAATCTAAGAGCTGTAAAATTGTTGAAGAGGATATCCAATCCAAAACAATTGGATTCAGGCCATCGCCTGGAAACCCAAAGTAATTCAGTCTCACCACCAGCAATGGCGAGCGCTCACACCGCCTTCGCCCCCGCCGCCGCTGCTTTCAGATCCATCGGCGTCAATCCTGCGGCTTACCGCTCGTCCGCCTGCTCTCCCTCACACGCGCTGCTCCTGGCCACCTCGTTCGGTGGCGTCTGCAACCGGCAGCGTCTGGCGACTCCCACTGCCTGCGTCGCGCAACCGAGCGCCGCCAGGCCAGCCACCAGGCTGTACGTCAGCGGTAGGCACCTCGACGCATCCGCTCGTGGACTTCGCTAATCCCACGCTCCATTCCTCCATCTAGATTATAGAGCCACAAATCTGAAAGCGTTATTTTCTTCCCTCCATTCCTCCATTAGGCCTCGCATTCCGTACAACCGAGGAGAGCCTCCGGAACGCGTTCGAGAATTTCGGCGAGCTCACGGAAGGTGATAAATTTGAGAGTAGTACGGTGATGAATTTCACATGCTTCGGTTCTGAATCTTATTATATATTGAACCCTGTGTGCTGCCGCAGTTCATCTCGTGATGGATAGAGTGGCGAAGCGGCCGAGAGGTTTCGCGTTCCTGTCCTACGCCGACGAGGGGGAAGCCAAGGCCGCCATGGAAGGAATGCACGGGAAGGTAAGAACAAACGACATGTTCTAACGCTTCCTGTTATCTGTTGACCTGTTATTTGCTGACGACTTTTAAGGCTTGAATTATCACAGTTGCTGACGTATCGAATTCTCCGTGTCTTCTGCAGTTCCTAGATGGCAGAGTGATATTTGTCGAGATTGCAAAACTAAGGTCTGGACTCTGAAGCATTGTTCTGAACTGCTGAATTATTTTGGTCCGAGTGAATTTTCCACCCATTTTCCTTCACAATCATACACCAACTTGACAAAGTTTCGTTTCCCCAAGAACAGCTAGAGCAGTGATGCAGTGACAAATCCATTTTTCTTTTCGAGCAATGACGCAGTGACGCCGAAATCATAGTACAATTTCCTAAGGCACTGAACAATATTCAGAAACTTTGATTGTTGATTTCAGTCAAGTCCCAGTTGGAATTGGATGGTACAACATGCAGTTCCATCCATCCATGCTTACACAGTTCAGAGAGAGAGATACCTTGATAGGCGGTCTGATCTCTCATATAACTCTTCATAAGTCAAAATTTGTGCAAGTCAGGAACAGAAGTACTTGGCATATACTGTAGTCTGTTCCTTCTGCTGGGTAGAACTGGGCTCCCCTTTATGAGCGCTCGTGTGAAGTTCATATTCAAATTTGAATAAAAAATAAACCGTAGCAACAATCTGTTATTTAGCAATTGTGACATTGTTTCAATATAGCATTCATAATTTACATAGATACAGTGCACTCTCCTACCACAACTACGGTGTGACAAGCACTGACCTCTGGACCTCCAGTTGTGGGGGTAAAATTGCAGATACATAGAGGGAAAATGGAAAAATAGGTCTTGAACTATATACATGGGCAGACAAAAACCACATCTGCCTGTCCATTTGTGGAAGGCTGCTTCAGTGGTTTCAAAATGGCCCAAATAATCGCAGAACTTTCTTCCTGCAAAACATTAGTACTAGTCATAGAAACATCACATGATGCCCATAGGTCAGCAGCAGGACCTGAAATTTACAAGCATAGCCGTGTCATCTCTCTATTAGCTTCCACTTCAGGTGTCTTGGACTGTACCATCTTCCACTTCTTGTACGGCACAAAACCTTGAAGGCGGTCTGGAGTTGGGTTCGCACATTTTCTTGAACCAGGAACAGGTATCACTTCGTCTTCGTTGTTTATTAATTGCATAGATTCTACAGAATCTGAATTCCAAGTTGGTGTTTCAGGCACGCCGCCGGAGGTTGTGACTGACGCCGTGCAAGATCCTTCCCCACTTGTGAATCTGCAATCTGCAGCTTGAGATGGTTGGTAATGCGGCTGCTCTGCCTGTGAGTTCAACATAGTGCAAGCTATGCTTCCATTATTGTAGCTGAAAAATTGGCAATCTGAAGGCACAAAGAGAACCTTCCATCGAGGAAGGTAATACATAAACTGATGTGTATCGGTCAGACACGGGTTCAATGTGTTCGCTTCTGCTGCACCACAGGAAAACGTTTTCTCAGTTTCACTAGTTGGTGCCTCAGCTGATGCGTCCAGTTCCATGTCTGCCACATTTTGTAGATTCCTGGTATTTGAGTTTGGTTGTAGATGCAGGCCATTCACCACAACTCTCTTGCCAAATAGCCTGAGGACATGACTTTCAGGTATTGCACAAGTCGCATGCTTGGATGCAATATCATCATTGGCAACCTGAAGCACGTTAGTTTTCAGTCAGAACTAGATTATACGCTCTCTGATGATGTGCACAAATGATGCATCAGAGTCACAGAGCCAAAATTTTCAGAAAACGATGTCGTGAATTACGTGTGCTGCTATGCATTGATATCATGAAGAGTTGTTGACTTGAGCTACTTAGATACCATTTATATTCCAGAAAGACTGAAAGAACCACATTCTCTGAAAGAGGAATATACCTTGTATGGTGGCAACTGTGTGGCTCCCTCGACAGCTGCTATTCTTGGTGCAGGGTATCTGTCCTCGGCATCAACGGACGAGGCTGGTGATCTGACTACCTGTGCTGTTGTTAACACAGATTTTGGTGAGCCGTTCTCCTGCTCATACAAGGATGGCACCACCTGCAGCCGAGGCTTATCAAGCTGCTTGAGAGAGGGGGTATCCTTGCCAGGCGAGTTACCCAGGTTGCGTGGGTATGGGTGTGTCGGCTTCCTCTTCGGCCGCGGCGGAGGAATCCGAATTTGTGGTGCAGCAGCTGTGCCGTTGCCATCACCAGAGGCTTCTCGGGTGACCTGCAGGTGCAACACAGAAGGCAATCAGAAACATTGGGTTCAGCATGACATGGATAGCATCTGCTGTCCATGGTTGAGCGACTTACACCGGCTTGCAAGCAACACAACCCATGGAATTTTCAAGTCAGATGGGATGTTTGTGTACACGAGGAAAGGCAATGAAACCTTGGAGAAGAATTTCTGAGCGTGGCTTCTGATTTGCACGGCAGTCTTGCTGCCTATGTGCTCTGAAAATTTGTGAAACCAAGTTATAAGGAAAGGTTTACTTACTGTTTGTAGCACAGACACCCATGCATAGGGTGAAGGTGATACGCAGACAAGCATCATGCAGAGACAATTATCGACAGACAGAAAAAAAAGCATCTTGCAGATTGATTCACTTACCTTGTATGCGTCGCCAGGCGCGGCCATGGAGCTCCAGGGATTCCAGGAACAGATTGTGCTCGTCCTCTGTCCATTTCTCCCTTTGCTTCGATATCGTGTAAGGCTTGCGTGCCTGAACATAATGAGCCAATATAGTGAACTTGATGTTAGGAGAGATCCTTAACTCATTCGAAGAAGAAAGGATCACGATTCTCGGAGGAGCTGTGCTCGCTTTGCGAGAGAGGTGTACGGTGCACCGTACCTTTGGCATCCGTTCCTCAGCCGACAAATCCATAGCAGTGGAGTTCAGCGGATTCTTCTGATGATACTCACGGCCAACATCACAATTCACCTCGAATTCCTACAGTAACGGAAAGAAACTCAGTTGAACACAACTCCAAAACAAGATGATCTTCTGCTTAGAAATTCTTTTCAACATCAACAAAAAAAGGATCTGCCAAAAGGAAAAGGACTTCCAAACTCCAAAACAAATAGAGCTGAAGAAGAAAAAGTATCAAGTACCTGAAAACGAGCCATCTCAAAACTTCTCAGCGTTGCATGCAGAATCTCGCCACCAGAAGACTTCCAAACCACCACCAGCAGAAGGCGAGCAATCACCACCTTGTACCTGTTCCAGAGAAGGCAAGGCAAGCAAGAACCGGCTCTCCTCTCTCACAGGCAGCGGAGACGGATCTGGCAGCGGAGGGAGGCGGGCGGCAACAAACAACGAAAAGAAACGATGCGGCCGAGAGGTCGCGGAGAGGGGCGGAGAAAAAGGGCACGGGACGGGGCCCGGGCGCCACGTCGGACCAGGATTTTTCTCCGTCTCGCGCATCCGTGCGCGCTTTTTGCGCTTTTTCTCACCGCCGCCGAGAGCGAATACAAGAAGAATAATCCCCTCCGGGGACGGGGAGACCCTGGCGCCGCTCGATTCTTGTGGCCGTGGCTGCTCCGCGGGGTTGCTGCCTCCCTCGGCGGCTGTTAGGCAGGCCCCTCCATGTGTTACCACGACTCCATTATGCTTGTGTTATCTGGATGCGAGGAGTGAAAGCCATGCGCTGTCGTGGGGTTGCACGAAATGGAGAGGTTCCTATCCGTCTCTTCTGCCATATCTGCGTCACTGTGGTTCGTGGATACGTGCCGAAAGTCGAAACCATGGTAGTAGGATATTCGTCAAAACCATGGCCAGCTGCCAAAGATCTCCTAAATTTCCACCAACGCAAAGTTTGAGATATTCGTCGGATGCCATCGCATCAGCGCGCTAGGTTAGTTACGCATGAGACAACTTACAATTTTAGTAGTAACAAAAATATCTTGTGTCTGCACTTTTGTTCTCCTGAAAATATCTCAGATTATTTCATCTCTCGTGATGAGGAGACCGATCGATCTTATCCGCTTCTTCTTCTCCTGCACGTCACTGGCGCTTTCTCTTTCCTGCGAGGGAACGTGGCTTGCTTGGCTTCTAAAAATTCAGAGCGCCAGACGGAGCTTTTCGGGTGACCCAGGCCGATGCGCTTTATGCCGCGTCAAATCCCGAACACCGGATGCCGGAGCTGCCGTCTCGGCGCGCGACACCTGTGTCGTCCCGGCGCGACAGCCACAGCGAGCAAGCCACCATTTCTTCTTCGTACTGTTGCTCTCGCTGTTCGACAGCGACGCCGTGGTGATCCGTGCCCACATCCGCGAGCGGGTGGGCGTTACAGCGCGGCGAGCCTTCTCGTCCACATGATGCCGCTGCGTCCGTTGTTTTTCTCTCCGGTCACAGCGTTGAATGGTAGGGAGGCGTCAGTGGTGACGCGCTGGCGCCGCTTGGCGTTTGGGTTCCCTGCAGTGGCAACGGCAGGCCGCGGGAGACGCCGGTCACCGGTGGCGATGGCTAGGCCCGTGTCAGTCAGTCGTCCAGGTGTTACCCGTTGGTGTCGCGGCGTCGCCGTCGCCTTGACCCCGCCAGCGGGAGCATCACGTGCCCGTGGCAGCAACCCACGAGTCGGATCTGGAGCCGAGATTTCGGACCAGGGACACGCCTGTCGATGGATCGATGGGTATTCATTCGATCCGGCACAGGTGCGGCACCGGCTGAAACAAGAAAGCTCCTCCTACTCCTGTATTTCCAGAACTCATATGCGTCTCCACTCGAACTGGAAAATTTGTCCTGGACGTGGCTAAAATAATGCTTACGTGCTCTTTTCGGCTGCGAAGAGCTACCTGGTTCAGAGAAATTGCTAGTTTTGATTAAACCATAAAGTAAACAGGCAAACAAGGGGGGGGGGGGGTGTTGTCATGACTGCTTCTGTCATTCTGGAGTCACACGACTCTTGGTATAATTGCGATGCTTCGAAACCGGAATTCCGGAAAGGATGCCACCTTGTGACGCAACGCACTGCTCCAATAATTTCTCAAAAATATAAAGCGCGGCTGTCTTTGGGTTTCAGACGGAGACATTGAGTTTTATTACGGTCGGATGAAACTGCCCTGGCGGCTGTCTTTCGCTTTCATTACGACTTTAATTCACTAGTTTTCCGGATTTGTTAGTGAAGTCTTCGGAGTTTATTGTGCTCTGTAGGGATCCCCATCCATCTGAGATACCTGATCCTGGGCTAAAGCTAAAATCATTCTGGTTGGTTTTATCAAAACTTGGCAACTGAACTGCAAGCCATTGTAGGTGATGCCTAGTGTCGCAACGTCTACAGTGCATGATCTGATTGGCCCAGCAGAACTAAGACACTGGCCCACTAATGCAGCATAGCCGACGGACTTAACATTTCAGTAAACGAGGCCCATTGCAAGGTCCAGTAAACGAGGCCCATTCCAAGTTCTTTGCAATTTGTTGTGCTGACGCCGCAGGGATAAGAGCAACCGCGAAGTGTCGCCGTGGGATAAGAGCAACCGCGAAGTGTCGCCGTAAAGAAATGTCAACTCGTCTTGTTGCTGTCGCAATCTGTCAATGTCCATCGTCCTAATCTGAAAACTTAATGATTGAATCGGATAATCCCATAATCCCTTTCTTGGATGTATGCTTTTTCCACAGAGTACCATTTCACGGCACGATTTAATCTACAACACCGTATCGAATTTTCAGCATCCGCATATCCATCACCTGTCCGGCAGTCTCTGCTGCCTACCAACATCAACGACATGGTCTACTCTAGCCGTCCAAACATTTCACCGTTTGCCACAGGGACATGGTGACCAAATCCTGGTTTGAGAGGGTCAAAATGCAGACTAAATCACCGGCGGCTAACAACGAACAATGTGAAATTCGGTCGGCCAGTGCCACGAGAGCCGGGGCAAGGCGCTGCACGCCAATGAGCCCCATTTGGCACACACCCCTGTCTCGCACGACCGTTTCCCGTTGTCACCTTCACGCGTGACGCGACGTAGACCCGTCACGTATCGATGGCGGCACCATGCAACGGAACAAAAAAGCGCGCTGCTAGTCCAAGCAAATCCGCGTGCTCCCACCGATGGCGCCACCGCCGTCGTCCTTGCTGCGTGACCTCCTTGCCGCGGACGGCTTCAAGAACCGTCGCAGTAAGCGATCCGACAGCTCAGCTCCCGCGTCGTCAAGAGCCGTGAGCATGCCGCCCCAGAACCGGCGCCCGGGCAAGCCAGCGCGGTCGCAGTCCGACGTGCTCACCCGCAGCCGCCTGAGGAACGAGGGTGTCGGTTCCGGCGACGACAGCAAGGATGCCGGTGACGAGCGGCGGGCTGCGACCACGACACGGAGATCGTCGATGTCGGTGTCGAGCGCGAGAAGCTACAGCAACAAGGGAAACAGCGACGGAGGCGTTGGCGCCAGGAAGGGTTCTGCCGCCTCTGCCGCGATACCGGCTATGGACGAGTCCGCGCTTAACGCGATCATCTCCCTGGCCGCGGGATCCGTGAAGCAGTTCGCGAACGACGAGGGCTTCCGCGCGTCGCTGCGCGCCGGCTGCGCCTCCCTCCTCGGCGAGTCCAACCACCGCGCCGTGCTGGACCTCCGCGTGCTCGCGCAGACCGTCGAGAGGGCCGCGAGGGAGGAGGACTTCGACCCGCGCGATCTGAAGCGCGCTTCTGTCAAGCTCCACGATATGGTGTCACTCGACGCCAAGGACGCGGACGCGGTGACCGCGTCCGGCGTCCCGTACCCACGCCTTGCGGCGTGCGCGCACCTCTACATGACCGTCGTCTCCAAGCTCCAGAAGCGCCATCACTCCGCCGCCGTGCACGTCCTGGAGGCCTTCTGCCTGGCGCCGCGCGAGGCGCGTACGGCTCTGCTGCCCGCGCTCTGGGACAGGCTCTTCCGCCCGGGGCTCTCGCACCTGCGGACGTGGCGCGAACGCGAGTCTTCGGCGACGAGCTCGGATGAAAGGGTGAAGGAGGTAGAGAAGATGTTCACTGACGTGCTGGACGACGGAACACGTGTGCTCGCGTGCTATTACAGAGACTGGCTGCTGGGGCGCACGGATGCCATGGCTATCCCGGACGTTCCTGCGCCTCCGACCACCGTTCATGCCAGCGGCATCGGGCTGAGGTGCTCAACGTCTACGTCCTACGACATTAGTTCGGATGTCGTGTTTACCTCTGGCAGCCTCAGTCCTGCCAAGTTTATGAACGGCAGCACGGTGCGACGATCTGATGAGATCGAGGAGGAAGAAGAGGTGCACGTCGAGTCTGCGCATAAAGAGAAGGTGCGCTTCAAGATGCACGTCAATGGTGTGTTCCATGAACTCGACGACGGTGATGCAAGGAGCTGTACTCCCAAGCTGCAGATAGAAGAAAATATTCTGGTGCCTAAGAAGTTAGTCGAAGAGACATCTGAATCGCAAGTAAGCAACTTCTCTGAAATCACCCTGCAATGATCAGACCCCCCAAAAAAATGCGGTTGCAATGCTCATACCTCGAGAAATGAGTGGGCCAAATTTTCTGAAGATGTACACCTTCCAATCTTAGGTTCAGGATAAACCGATCAAGGAGTCAAGTGCATCAACAAGTTATCCCCTGATTTCAGACATCTCTGCCATGGAGCTTCTGACATCTGAGTTCTGGTACGAATAATTATGCACAATTCCCAAATTTCCACTCCATGCACACCATACTGATTTCTCTGTGATTTCGTCTAAGTTTCTCAGTGAAGGGCCACTCCAGTGTGACTCAGATGGCAATCAGCTCACCGTTTTCGCCACGGTTCCCAGCGACTTTCTGTGTCCACTGACGAGGCAGATCTTCAACCGTCCCGTGACAATCGAGACCGGCCAGACGTTCGAGCGGCACGCCGTAGTGCAGTGGTTTGACATAGGCTTCAAAGTGTGCCCGGTAACAGGTCAAGAGCTCGAGAGCCTGTCGATTCCAGACACGAACCGCGTGCTGAAACGCTTGATTGAGAACTGGAAGTCTGAACACTGCAAGAATCTGATATCTGAAAGCTCTAGGATTGAAGAGAAGTTGTCTGTAACAGTAATAGAAAAGTTCGTTAATTCAGGTAGCGACATGTCTCAAAAACTTGAGAGGGCTAGGCAACTGATGGCTATCGGTGGCGTAGACTTTCTTCTGCGTAAGTTTCAGGAAGGAGAAGAAGACGAGAAGGCGCAGGCAGCCGAGCTCTTGTTGTTTTGCATCCGGGCTGAAGGCAGCTGCAGGAACTACGTGGCTATAAAGATCCGTAGCTCAAGTGTTCTTCAGCTTCTACAGAGTGAAGTGCTGTCAGCAAGGAGAACTGCAGTGTGTCTGCTCACTGAACTCCTCTGCTTAAGAAGGTTCAGTCACTTTTTTTTCTTCTTTTTAGAAGTGAATATGCAGCTACCTTACCTAATACTGATTGTCATCTTCCTAACTTTCACAGAATGGAATTGTTTGAATTTCTGCTTCGTGGATTGGGAACAAAGTCGATCGTCGAGGCAATGGATGTGTTACTCGAGCATCTTCGAAGCTTGCCGGTCCGAGAACAAGCCCCAGTTGCTGTTCTCCTGTTACGCTTTGATGCATTGGTAGGCACCATTTAACCCTGCATCTGTTCATATTGCACGTGTTCCATTTCCACATCAATGAACTGATATTGCTTTCAAATTAACTAAATTCTGCAATGTCTCATAGTGCTGCATTCCTTTTGCTAGTTTCAGATACTAGTTTCGCGATATTTAGTTGGACCAGTAAGTAGTGAAATTCCTGGCAGGTGGAGCACCACAGTAACATCGCGTGTGGATATGAGGCTGTCAAGGCCATCACACATTCTCTGAGATGCAGCCTGCACGACGACGATGTCGCGCTGAACACTCGGAAAGCTCTGCTATTGTTGGGAGGACATTTTTCCTTCTCAGGAGACCTCGCGGAGGACTGGATGCTGAAACAAGCCGGCTTCATCGACGGTTCACGTGCCACGCCTACCGATTCCGATGCTACTGTACCGGTACAACGCGCACACGCACAAAATGTTTTACTGACAGGTACATCTACGAACAGTTCTGAATCTCGCTTTTGCTGTGACCGGCAGGGCACGGAAACAGCCGAACACGAGTCCTGGTTGAGACACGTGACCGCGACTCTCCTCGGCGGCAACGGGAGGCGATCGTTCCTGGAGGCGCTGTCCAAGTGCCTGGACTCCCCTGCCACGGACCTGGTGAGCGCGTGCCTGACGACGGTGGGATGGCTGACCCGCTCGCTCGCGTCGGTCGGCGACGCCGCGGACATGCAGCTCGCCGCGTTCTCGGCGCTCGTCCCACGGCTCAAGCAGTGCCTGGCCGCCGCGCGGCCGAACCGGCACAGGGTCCTCGCCGCCGTGTCGCTGCACAACTTCGGCAGAATCCCAGGTAGGAACGCGTGAAATCTTTCTTCGCGCCACGTCTGTTTATATAGGTCACTGCTGGTTGATTGACTGATCGGTTGGTTGCGGTTGCAGACTGCAGGGCGCTGCTGATGCTGCTGGCTGACCGCCTGCGCGATGACCTTGCCGACCTCGTGGAGCTGACCTGGACGGCCCGCCAACTCTCGGCCGAACTCCACGAATGACGTGCGCTGGCTTCCGCAAGCCGGGAGCCGTATGCAAAGCCGCCGCCTGAGCTCGTCGTTGGCGTGGTGGAATCAGCGCGCTGCTTTCCTTGACCCGTTCAGAACAGGGCCAAACTGCTCTCCGAATCTCCGAAAGCGAAACATGCTCAGGTATAGCACAGAGGTATGTTCGTGAACGCGAGGAGTTGGCTGTGAATATCATACGATGACACGCATCCGAAAACATTTTTGTACGTAGCCGTGGGAATTTTCAGCGTTGGAACCAATGATTCTGTCCAACTTGCAGAGAAGCAACTTGGAGACGTAGAATTTAATCTAATCTAAGACGTGAACCTATGGGCGGGCGGCGGGCTACATGGTTTTACACTTTTCCCTATCCTTGATTTCCTGCAGCCGTTCACACCAGGTTGCTCGGACCCGGTCGTCGTAATCTCCGGTCACCGAGCGGGAAGCTTGTGCTGGGCGCCTGAGCTGTATCATTACGATTCACGTGGTGGCACAACTGGTCCACGAATTTTCTTTTCTATCGAGCGAAACAGTAAGCTCACTCGAAATAGCAACCCTTCGTTCCGGTTGTCCGTGTGGATGATATCCAAGCCTAACACGAGCGCCACGGACTCAGGAGCGCGCGCGGCTATGACCGCGACTCATCGCCGGGCGATTGCAAGATCTCTTCGGGTGATTCGTCTCCTGTCTCCACCACAAATTGCCATCGCTGAGAAGCCGAGAACTCGGCAAGCGCCTTTGCCCGTGCGCAACAACACATCGCGATTAGGGATGCGTATGCTCAACCGGCTGCCCATCCCCAGATGCCACGGTCCAGCCGAACATTTCCGGCCACTTGCCGCGGCGGAACGCAATCCATGTGCGCGGGCGCGCCGACCACGATCGCGGTGTCAGGAGCAGCTTGGATACGGACAGATCGATCGTGACCCGGCGCCAACGATGGCAGGCAGCCTCAGCCAGGGATAATTGCCGCCGAACTAGAGTACTTGCCGTCAGGTGAGCGAGCTGCGAGCGGTTGCACATGCGCCAACGATCCCTGTCAGTCCTTGCAGATTAGTCAACTTCTATTTATCGTTGTTCCAATGCCCGCTTCCATCCATCCCAGCGTTACAGTTTCTTGCTCTTGATACGCCGAACGGCCGAAGCATATGCCTGATTGCAATAAAAGTGCCAAGACATCTTTGGATCTGGCAAGGGTCCCTTCAGCGGCGGGTACCTTTTGCTGGTGCACGGAAAAGCCTCGTCATCATGTTAATGCAGATACGGAACCTACCGTGGCCCGGCCGGAGACTCAATGAGGAGTGGTGGTGTTGCTTTCTTCGTCATGGTGAGCAGAAAGATCAATGTTTGCGGAAAGCACTGCGGATAGGAAAATCGGGAAAAGGCATGGCTACACTGACTAGTGAATACTTTATCTTGCAGCGCGCGTTAGCGGAAAAAAGCTCGTAAAAAAACTTGACCTGCAAAGATAATGCCGGTCTCCTTTTATTTTACCTTCGGATAAAGTGAATATCCTGCAGCGCGCAGGAGCGGAAAAGGCGAATCGTTGTGGTAGTCAGAGCGCACCCTCGAAATGGTGAACCCGTTTGATAGGAGTATGTGCCAAGTGGATGGGTTGACGAATACTACAGCAGCGAACTGCTCGATTAGTGTGCGTTCGTGAACCTTCTGAGCTCGTCAATCCAATCGATAATGCAGAATTCTACGGCGATGGCGTGCTTAGATATGAAGTCACTCTCCCCACATTCCAGCCTGGTCAATGGGAACGCAGCTAGACAGTCAAACAACACTCCAGATCACAGTGAGCGGAACCACCTTTTTCTAGTAGCGGTTGCTACAGCGATTCTTCGTTGCAAGTAAATGCGCAAACGCAGATCTGGTTATGAATGGATAAACCGGGTGACTTGCGATTCAGGAACTCTGAAATCCTCACGTGGTCAATCCTTGCAGAAACTTCCTCTCATTTGTCCACACACGAAACAGCTCTTCCTCGTGTAAATTCTTCTCGCCCTCCGCTGTAGCTTTTCTTTGACTGTGAATCTGTGATTAGTTGCTTTCCTCGCAATCGCTATTTTTTATCCTCGCGGTATCGAGCTGTAATCAGCTCTGATCCCGAACGAACGACGAACAGCTCCAAAAACGAAGCGAAAAAACAAATAGCCGACAAGTGGGGTCACCGTAGCTTTCAACCCCACGAACCAGTGACTGAGAGGCGCACAATGATCAGTGCCGGCGGCGGCTAAGCGCCGTCATGGGCTGGCTCACCAAACCTGCCACCGCGCACGTTCCCCCGTCCGTTCGCGGAGACAAAAATGCCACGACGCCGGCGGTTGGGTTCGCGAACGGCGTCGTCGGCCGCGCGCCCCGCGACACAAGAGCGAGGAAAGAAAAGTCAACATCATCCGCAGTATAAAAATTAGATCTATAATAAATAAATTTATTTACTGAATCAAAATAAATCTAAATAATTAATATATCAGATTCAACGACTGGCTACTGCGCCGCGCCCAGTCCAGTGTACCCGTCCGCCTTCTCGTCGAGACCGAGGCGAGCGATGGGGACGACGAGGGGCAGCGCGCCCAGCTTCGCCCCACCTTCCCCAACCCGCAAGGCTCCAAAGGAGCCCCCGATTTTTTTATGCGTCCGTCGAACGGGCACTCCGTCCGTTTCCTCGGGTTTATAAAACCGATTTCGGTCGGTTTTTTTTTTTTACAAAACTGATTCGGTTCAGTTTAGTATATCAGCCGATTTTAGTTCGAAAATAGTAACAGACACTGTAGCTCGACGGGCTAACCAGACGATTTTACCGGTTAACCAGTCGATTTTCGACGAGAAACAAAACCAGCGCTATGCCGGATTTTTAAACCTAAGCGGCCACACGCATCATCGCCGCTTGATCGCTTGTGGCTTTTCTTGCCGCCTGCCGGTGTCCTCGCACGCGCGCATTCCACTCCACTGCCCGCCAAACCAGGCGCGAACCCAATCCAGACGCACGCCACCAGCCGCAGCGGCTGCGTGCGTTCGCTTTCCCCAAACGTGACCTGACCCGAGCGGGTAGAAGCCACCGTGAAGCAGCCTCCTCCTCATCCTCCGCCCGTCTGCTATTGTTAAATTCCTCAACCTCCACGGGCTCCCCTTCCCCTGCTCCTCCCGCTCGCACTCTCCCTCTCTCTAAAGGCAGACAGATCAGAGATTCCGTTCGAGGCCGTTGGCGTTTGCGCTGGCGTTTCCGTGAGCGACCACCGCGCAAGGGAGGAAAACCCGCCGGAAGCGAGCTCTGATCGATGCGCCCGGGCCGGCGGCTTCACCCCGTCGTTTGATGGGAAACGCATGCGGCGGCTCCCTTAGATCAAGGTACCTGCAGAGCTTCAAGACCGCCGCGTCGCAGCGCCACGACTCTGAGTACAGCGCCGCCGCCGCCGCCGACGACTCCCCGAAGAAGCCTTCCTGCAAGCCCACGTCGCCCGCCACCGCAACCACCACGGACGCCTACGCTGTACCCGCGCCGGGGCTGGCGCCGCCCGCCATGAGGCGCGGCGCGGCGGGCGCGCCCCCGGACCTCGCCTCTGTGCTCGGGCACCCGACGCCCAACCTCCGCGACCTCTACGCGCTCGGCAGGAAGCTCGGCCAGGGGCAGTTCGGCACCACCTACCTCTGCACCGAGCTCGCCACCGGCACCGAGTACGCCTGCAAGTCCATCTCCAAGCGGAAGCTCATCACCAAGGAGGACATCGAGGACGTGCGCCGCGAGATCCAGATCATGCACCACCTCTCCGGACACAGGAACGTCGTCGCCATCAAGGGCGCCTACGAGGACCAGCTCTATGTCCACATCGTCATGGAGCTCTGCGCCGGCGGCGAGCTCTTCGACCGCATCATACAGCGCGGCCACTACAGCGAACGCAAGGCCGCCGAGCTCACGCGGATCATTGTCGGGGTCGTCGAGGCCTGCCACTCGCTCGGGGTCATGCATCGCGACCTCAAGCCCGAGAACTTCCTGCTCGCCAATAAGGACGATGACCTCTCCCTCAAGGCCATCGATTTCGGGCTTTCTGTCTTCTTCAAGCCTGGTGAGCTAATGATGCAGAATCGCAGACTTTACATTAGGATTTTGGTACTGTTGGAGTCAACGAGTCCTATTGCATTGGATGTGTTGATTAATTGAAGAGTGAAGCTTAAGCTCCTACAGCTGTGCTCGTGTTTTGCGTTACTTCTGTTTCATTCATGCAAGCTGGTAGTCGTAGGAGAGGTCGTCATGCAATTGAATTCGTGCAAGAAGGTGAAATGTCCGAATATTTTTGAAATCAGGTGAAATTGAATTCGTGCAAGAAGGTCATCATGCAATTGAATTCGTGCAAGAAGCTGCTAGTCGTAGGATTTTGGTACTTCTGTTTCATTCATGCAAGAAGGTGAAATGTCCGAATATTTTTGAAATCAGCATGCAATTGAATTCGAAAGATATGAAAAGTAATCGCTTATGATTCTTGCACAATGATATCTACAAAGCTGCAATAGTGCTGTCATTGAAATGTGAGTAATTCTTAACATATATGAGAATTGAAATAAAAACATATGTTTTGCCTATGGAGTACAGATTTTTGTTAGGTTATTGTAGCCATTTGTGGCACATTGCGCACCTTTGACACTTTTCCCTTTTCGTATGACATTCTTTTTAGGTCAAGTTTTTACGGATGTTGTTGGTAGCCCATATTATGTGGCCCCAGAAGTTTTGTTAAAAAGTTACGGACCAGAAGCAGACGTATGGACAGCTGGTGTAATCCTCTACATTCTACTAAGTGGTGTACCACCATTTTGGGCAGGTAACTATTTGCTATTTTCCCCTTCGGTTATTATATGTTTGTCCCTGTTGACTGCTTGCTGACATTTTCATTTTAATGCAGAAACACAGCAAGGAATTTTTGATGCTGTATTGAAAGGTGCCATTGATTTTGATTCTGACCCGTGGCCTGTGATATCTGAAAGCGCGAAAGATCTTATAAGAAGAATGCTCAATCCTCGCCCTGCAGAACGCTTAACAGCCCATGAAGTTCTATGTTAGTTTCTTCACCGCACTTTGTACTATAGGTTTTTTTATATATTTTGAATACGTGTTGTATCCGTTCACTTGATGTATTTGAAATTGTTGGACAAAGAATAACGTTGGAGCATATGCACAGGCCATCCATGGATTTGTGATCATGGTGTAGCTCCTGATCGTCCACTTGATCCTGCTGTCCTATCTCGCATCAAGCAATTCTCTGCAATGAACAAATTGAAGAAGATGGCATTGCGAGTAAGTGCAAGTCTATTAGGCATGGTCTTCTGTGAATTTGATTCATATGTACACAATGTAAGTGCAAGTCTATTAGGCATGATCTTCTGTGAATTTGATTCATATGTACACAATGTAGTACTTCAATATTGAACTACTTCTCAGTCATTTTGTCTACATATAGGGGTCATGGAATCAAATTGCCTTATTTTTAGATTGCTTGCTTGTACAATGCTGCATTTATTGACAGTAGATCTTTATTCTAACAGGTAATAGCTGAAAGCCTCTCAGAGGAGGAAATTGCAGGGTTGAAGGAAATGTTCCAGACCATGGACACTGACAACAGTGGTGCGATTACGTATGATGAGCTAAAAGAAGGATTGAGAAGATATGGTTCCACACTAAAGGACACCGAGATTCGTGATCTTATGGAAGCAGTAAGTTAACTGAAACCTTCTGGTGTTCTTGCTTATATATTTATTTTTCTTATTTTCAAAGACCTGGAATCCAATGTTTCCACCTCAAACCCACTGACGATTACTTTCATTGTGAATTGAAACTCAAGCTGCCTACTGTCAGCTCATAATCTATTTGAAAGCACATAAAAAAAATCCAGGAAAATTGAAAGTGAAATTACTCGTTGCAGCGGCAATATTTATACAGTCAATGTCAATAGCATATTATTATTATTAGGGCAGGACACATGCATTAGATCTTGTGTTTCATTTATCTCTTTCTTCTCTGACATTCAAAGAAAGCTTCTATATATAGATATTCAAAGCTGAATCACGGGCATATGGTATAACAAATATTTGCTCATCTTAAAACAGAACAATTTCATGTTTCGTTAATCTTTTTTTTATGTGCCAGAGTGTGTATGTGAAAGTTACTATTTTTACTTGAGCAACTATATATATTTGATTCATGTGCTGGTAGAAAAATTCACTTGGCTTTCTCTTATGCCAGAGGCTTTGAAACAAGAGCTGCAATTCATAACATTGTAAACCAAAAAATCTTACATCACTCCTTGTTTCAATGGTTCCAGGCTGATATTGACAACAGTGGTACAATTGACTATATCGAATTCATTGCTGCAACATTGCATCTCAATAAACTGGAGCGCGAGGAACATCTAGTGGCAGCCTTTACATATTTTGACAAAGATGGTAGTGGTTACATCACTGTGGATGAACTTCAGGAAGCTTGCAAAGAGCATAACATGCCAGTTGCTTTTCTTGACGATGTCATTAAAGAAGTTGATCAGGACAATGTAAGTCTGATGTTTATTTGGCCGCAAGCATTAAATTCCTATTATGTCCTAATTTACTTTTTTTTTTTTGCTCACTGATCTTCGTTAAACCTATAAGGTATTTACAACCAGTATGAGTTAGATGGAATAGATAACTACTAAATGCACTGAACTTGTGAATATGGGAAGAATATAGTTCATTGGATGCTTCATTGATCATTTCTTATGATTGTATTAATATCTATATAGCGAGATGACTTGTTTATGTCTAATCTTGTTCTCGTTTTCCAGGACGGACGCATTGACTATGGAGAGTTTGTTGCCATGATGACCAAGGGCAATATGGGGGTCGGTCGAAGAACAATGAGAAACAGCTTGAATATCAGCATGAGGGATGCACCTGGTGCATTTTAGACTTTTACGATGTACAGTTTGTGGTTTAGCATCTTCCTGCCTTCCTACGCTATGGAGCCTTCTGTAGTTTTAAAATGTTGTGAAGTGTATGTGGATGTGTGTTTCTGGGGGTTCTGATTCAACTCTTGTGATTGATTCAGTGAATGCATAGTCCCATATCACGCACCAAATTTGAATTGTAAATGATCTCATATAGTCCTGCTGCTTGACTATGGAAAATGCAAATATTCATTAAATCAGCTTCCCACGGCGATGAGTCGCCCATAGAGAGAAGGCCCGACGCACGCCGCACGTAGCAGCGCACTGGCGAGCGCCTGCGTCACCGCCATGTGGGAGGTGGCCGTGGGAGGCCGCAGCGGCGGAGGAACAGACGGCGATCGCGGCCGTGGGAGGCGCTACCGTTCAAACGCTTGGCGCTTGCGCGCTTGCAGAAGAGAAGTCGACTGGCCCGACTCCCTCAATATTCAGTCCATTGAAACTTGCCGCGATCGTTGAAAAGAAATCGGCCCAATGATCTGATAAAAAAAAAGTCATATCTACCTCCCTCAACAGGCTGTTCGCTTTACATCCCTAACATTAAGATATTCTGACTCTCCTAATTATTCAATCCGTTTATTTTTCTCCCTCGGCTGTTTTATTGCTGATGTAGACACTTAATTTAGTCTGTTTTATTTTAAATTAAAAAACAAATACTTAACAACAGCAAAAAATTATAAAATTTTGCAGACATTTAAATCATTATACAAAGAACGAATTTTGTTTTAAGACCAATTTCAAATTTCAAATATATTTTATTTTAAAAATCTCGGGATGAGATTTCTTTTGTTCAAATGAGAATTCAAATTTTAAAAAGCGAGTTCAAAATTTTTCAAAGAAATGTTACAAAATAAAATTATATTCTTAAAAGTATTGCAAAGAATTGAATTTTAGAAGTTTTATAATTTTTTTAAAAGTTTAAAAGGCACAACTAATTTATTTCTTTTAAAATGGTGTCATGTCTTGTAAATTTTGTAAAATAAAATATAATAGGAATTTGAACTCGGATCTAAAATAAAAGTTGTTTATCTCAAAAAGGTATAGCTATCTGCAAAATTTCAAAACTTTTGAAGCTCGGAAAGTATATGTTTCAATCCAAAAACAGTGCAGACATTTGAATGGACAGAAACCGTGGAAATTGGAAAAAACTGCGGATCCCACCTGTCATAGGCAGCACCGCCCTTCTCTCTCAGAGCAGGTCACCCGAGCAGCACTGCCGCTGCCACGCACACGGCCAGGCAGGGCGGGCCACGCAGCTGCTGGCGCTTGACCCCGCGGGCGACGGAGTAAAACAGCGTCGCCGCTGTTTCCTCTCTTGTTCTCTCTCTCTCGCTCCCTTTTCACTCACCTTGCCGTCGCCCGTCGTTGCCGCCACCGCCTGGAAGACCTTCCGCAGCACCGCTCTGCTCAGGTTGAAGACGGCCAAAAGAAGAAGTTCGAGCCTTTTTGCTAGTTCCTGAGCCCGTGCTGTGCGCCACAGGGAGAACCCTTGATTTCAATTTTTTCCCAAACTTCGGAATTGGAAGCCACCGGCCGTCTCTGCCGAAATCTGGCGCCTCTCCGGTGAGGTAGCCCCAATTCCGTTCGGTTTTAGCTTCAAGACTCTCTATATCACTTTCTCGGGTGAGAAATCAGTTGATTTCCTGGTTGGTCGTGCAGGAACGTAAGGTGCCACCGCCGGCCGATTGTTGGACCCCGCCACCTCGTCACCGACAGCTCAGCCCGGCCACCTTCCACGACGACAACCTCCGTGCCGTTGTTTTCCGAACTTCAGTGAAGCTTGTCGACCGAGACGTTTTGAAGTTCGTCAAACAAGGAGCCGTCTGCGCCTCGCCGAACCTCGCGTTGCCGCCGCTTGCCGTCGGTACTATTCCGGTGAGAACCTTGACTCTACGGTCAGTCCAGTGTGCTCGCGACGTGGCGGGGAGCATTTTGGTGCTTAGCACGGAGCCGGCAGCCGGAAACAGTTTTCCGGCGGGTGCGCCGCCGGCCGGCTGCCATGGCTGAGCCTGGAGCAGTGCCCGGATCCCGTGCGGCCACATGTGATCCGGTGTGGCCTTCCATGTGGCCTCTCCACACAGAATCTCTTTCTAAATTTTTAAAATAAAATTTGTTTCGAATTTAAAATTGGTCGAAAACAAAAAAATTTCCCTGTAAAATGATTTAAAGTTTTGCAAAGTTTTATAATTTTTTGAAATTATTAAATATTTATTTTTAAATTTAAAATAAAAATAAATCAAATCACGTGTCCACGTCAGCGTAACATATCAGAAAAAAAAAATGCCATGTCACGTCGTCGTTAAGTCAGACAAAACTACAAATAGCCGATGGAGGAAAAATGGAGAAGTCAAAATATATGATATTTCGGATTGGGAATGAAACTATTGTTAAAGAAGGTAAATAGGATTTATTAAAAAAAAAGAACAAAAGTTACGCCACCTCGAAAGTGAAAACTTAACAGTTAGCATCCCGCTTTCGACTCGATCTGTTACCTCCTCAAGCTGCTAGCCCCCCGCCGCGTCTCCAGAGTCCAGACTTCACACTCGGCAGCGAGCGAGGAAAACCAGAGCCGGAGAACTGATCCTGTGTTGGGGTACAGGACCGTTTGACTTTGGTGCGAGACCATGGAGGGGTCCATGGAGGCGCGACCTGGAGTTATCCTGGTCGGCGCCCCCCGGCGTTGGCAACCGAACCATCCTCTCTCGTGAGATCTCAATGACTTCCCTTTATTTTCCTTCTATTTTTCGGTCTCTCTATTTTGACTCAAAACATCGACCGGAGAGTAACCAAACTGCTTAGGTTTAGAATTCGGTCTGTTCCTATGCATCTTGGCCTCGGGAAGGACCGAAGGAGGATGGGATCACGCGTTTCATTTTTTTCTTACTAGAATGGAAAATCTGGAAAGAAAATTGTTGATTTAGTATAGATGGAGGAGCCCACGCAAGCTTAGTAGTCTTCTAATTGATGAACTAGGTAAAAAAATGGAGAAATGTTCATATGATTACACAGAACCTGATCCTTCTAATTCCTTATACCTTGATTTTTTTTTTCTAGTTTGGTCGGCTGAGCTCTTCTTATGCTCTGGAAATGCCATCTGACCATAGACTGCACTGCTGCAGGTTTGCTTGCTGCTGAAATACCGGAACCGCATGACTTGTCATCAGGCGTCCTGTGTCAGGGGTATGTGATTGCGCTGTCAAATTAAGTTGCTGTGTGTGAAAATTATGAAATTCTTTAGGGAAGTATTATGTATTAGTTTTGAATGAATCTGCTGAATGCTGATACTTGATCGGCTTCATTTTGCTTTATTGCTATGCAGTTGGACAATTGAAACGAAGTATTACTCAGCTGATAATTCTATCTGGACTGCGAATCTTGGGGAAGGGTTTTCTCTTGTCTCTCGTCCTCATCAAGATCAGTTGGCTGCTCTCGTTATGGTCTTCGATATGAGTGATGTCCTAATCGAACTCTTGCTTCTGATGTTTTATGCAATTTATAGTTACACTGCCATCTTTATACTCAAATTCTGAAGTATGGTGTTCCTGGTTATCATGCAGGAATACTCCTTTCTGACTCTCAAAAGTTGGATTACTAGTATTGACATTCAAAGGTTTGAAGTCTTACTGTGCATAAGAAATAAAGCAGATCTAGTACCTGGTCATGGGGCACACGTAGAATACAGGAGACAGATGCAAATGCTCGGGGAATCGAGTTCAGATCCACGTCCTGAATATTTGGATTTTGGGATTAATGAAAGTGAAGGTTTTGTCCTGCTATCAGGGTAAGAGAAATGCATAGATATCAGAGACCCCGCCTTACGGTGGTGTATTGAGCAGAACATTGAATATGTTGAGGCTTGTGCTTCCAATGCTGACTTCGATAAATGTAAGCAGATGCTTGCGCTGAAAATGTTTAGTTTTTTTAATCAAGTTCGCAAATTTTATTACCATAATTTTTTTTGGTTTTATCTCTATTGCTCGGAAGGTTTCATCTCTAGCCTACCCTAACTTGCTTGGGACAAAAGGGCTTTATTGTTGTTGTAATGCTTTTTTTTTTCACCGATCAATCTGTTACCATGATATTTAAATTGAACATCAACAAATTATTATCTTTCTACCAAAACTGATAGTTTCAGTGGACTCCAGTGAAAGGGGTACTATTCTAGCCTAGTTAAATATTTAGAGGCTCAGGCGTTGGCACCTTAATTTACATCAATTTTTTTTAACTAACAGGTCTTTCTATGGATGGTGATAGCCAAGGATTAGAGCGACTCTTTGGAGCCCTTTCTGCACATATGTGGCCTGGAATGGTTCTTAAATCTGGAAATAGAATAACGGCTCCAAACTTGATTGAGAAAGAAGGTAATTTAAATCTATAAAAACATCTCTCTGAAGTTTTTCAACTTTAGGATGCATGGCATGGGAGGCTGGTTCCTCTATCATGTAATTTCAGTTATTAATTCTCTTTTTGAGAACAAATGGTGCCCAATCTTTGCACATCTCTAATCATGTGCATTATTCAATTTAGAACCGTGTATTATCTGTCCCTAAACATTCATTTACCATTTTAGCAGAATTTACTGACGATGGGTCAAACTATGAATTTGATTACGAGGTTATCTCCCATGGATCTGATGAACAATGGGAGTTCGTTGGTGAGTCAAGTACATCCAGAAGATTTGAGGGATCAAATGAGGCTAAAGATGTGCAGGATCCACAGCAAATTGCGAATGCAGATAATAATTCTTCAGCATCCAACCAGTTTTCAAATGACACATCCACAGGAACTACTGAAGGAAAATTTGTAACCCAGGACCACGAAACTGACAGTGATCGTCTGAAAGATACCCAAGCTGATAGTGACGAGAATCATCAATCCTGTGCCCCAAACGTTACCAAGCTATTTGAGGATGAGCATTATGGCCTTGATGATCTGGAGCGGCTAATATCAGAGATTGGTAACATGCGATCCAACCCAAGGCTCATGCCCGACTTCCAAAGAAGAGAGATGGCTGCGAAACTAGCCATGAAGATGGCAGCCATGTTTGATGATGACGACGAAGAGGGCCTTGAGGCATCTAGCTTACATCGAGCAAAATTAACTCCTTTGCTGATTAATTGTAACTGTATGACCATTAATTTTGTTGTTTGAATAAGTTAATGTAAAACAATCCTAAATCATAGAGCATCGATTCTGAAATGAATGATAAGGATTGAGTATGCGAAAGTTTACCATAGAACTGGGTAAGGCATAGGATACGAATACGTTATGGAGGACGAGAGCATAGGAGTTGCATTTGATGCTGCGTAAACTTGCTTCCTCTGATGGAAAATTTGACATTGACAGTTCATCAAAATTATTGAAAATGTGTAACAAGGGGGCAGAATATATTGTCTCATACGAATGATTTAGCTTTGCTGTCATCTGCCGGGGAAAAGTCATATGCATCAAGGTCAGAAAACTACGTGTTACGTCAACGAGTCCTTCAGCGCAACAAATTCCTTGCACGTTGCACCGGGTTCTAACTGGATCATCGTTTACCTAGATTGGTTAGTCACTTCGATGAAGTTTCCTCCACAGAAATTTGCGTGCCTCAACGTGTTAATTGAAATAGGTTATGACTTTGTCATGTGCAGCTCTGATAAAAGCACCTCTTCTCTATCCTATTCCTACCGGAAAGATTAAACGAAGCAATAGCCATGGCAACCCATACCAGCATCAGGTGCTCTGCTCTGCTAGCTTCTGCAACTCTCGCCATCCTATGCAGTATCTGCAGCTGCTTGCAGTTCAATTACCCCACATTCGACACAGCAAGCAAGGCTGATTTCAGCTTCAGTCCAGGCTCAGAAATCGCAAATGGGTCCCTGCAAATCACGCCAAGCGCCGGAGACATGAGCCACCGATCGGGAAGAGTCCTCTATGCGAGGGAAACGCTCAAGCTGTGGAGCAGAGAGCGGACGGCGCTCACGTCGTTCACGACGGAGTTCGTGCTCAACATCCTTCCCCATAACGGGACAGGGGAAGGCATGGCTTTCATACTCACCAACAAGCCATCGCAGCCGAGCAACAGCAGCGGGCAATGGCTCGGCCTGGTTAACAACCGGACGGACGGCTCGCCGCTTAACCAGATCGTGGCCCTGGAGTTCGACACGAGGAAGAGCAACGAGTATGATCCCGACGGCAACCACGTCGGTCTCGACATCAACGGCATCAAAACTATTCTTCCATACCCTCTAAGCAATCTTTCCATCATCCTGGCCAGCGGATCTGATGTACGGTTCAGGTTACAGTACGAAGGTACCCTGCTGTACGTAGACGCATGGCAGGATGGCTACGTGTTCAGTTCTCGCTGGGCTGTTGATCTGTCCAAGTATCTTACGGAGGAGATCACCGTCGGTTTTGCAGCTTCCAACGGCGAGTTCACCGGATTGCATCTGATTAAGTCTTGGAGTTTCAGCACAACTGGCGATGGCAATAATAGTCAAGGGAGGTTGTTGATTTTGCTTCTCGCCATCTTGATCCCGTTGGTCATCGCTGGGTCGTTTCTGGCGTTCTACGCATGGAGACGACTTACGAGGCAGAGGAGGCTTGCCTACCACAACTTAGAGAGGATGATCGACGCACATGGTCCGGTGAGATTTAAACTGAAGGAGCTCAGGAATGCTACGGCCAACTTCGATCCGGACCGCAAGCTTGGCAGAGGTGGCTTCGGCACTGTTTACCTTGGGTACCTAAAGACGATGGACATGGAGGTGGCCGTGAAGCGGGTGTCGACGGGCAGCAACTCTGGGCGAGGGGAACAGGAGTTCATCGCGGAGGTGAACACGATCAGCAAGCTCTCGCACCGCAACCTCGTGAAGCTTATCGGCTGGTGCCACGAGAGAGGCGAGCTGCTCCTCGTCTACGAGTACTTCCCAAAGGGCAGCCTGGACAAACTGCTTCACGCGGATAACAATGCCAGATCAAACGCGTCGCCGCCAGAGCTTACGTGGGAGCGGCGGTACAGGATAATCAGCGGCGTGGCGTCGGCGCTGGACTACCTGCACCACGGCAGCAGCAAACGCATCCTCCACCGCGACGTGAAGGCCAGCAACGTGATGCTCGACGCGGACTACAACGCGCATCTGGGCGATTTCGGCCTGGCTCGCGTTGTCCAGCGCGACGGCGCGACGCACCACTCGACGCAGGCGGTCGCGGGCACACGCGGGTACATGGCGTACGAGACCTTTTTCACCGGCCGCGCCAGTCTCGACACGGACGTGTACGCGTTCGGGGTTTTCGTCATGGAGGTGCTCAGCGGGAGGAGGCCGAGCAGCTCGGTCTCGTACCGCGACGCTGACGACGATGAGTCAACAAACTTGACGGGAAGGCGTGGGCAGCCCATGTACATAGTGGACTGGGCGTGGAGGCTGTACGGCGAGGGCAACGCATTGGACGCCGCGGACGCGGCGCTGAATGGCGAGTTCGACCCCGTGCAGATGGAGCGCGGCGTGAGGCTGTCCATGAGGACGGTGGTGCAGGCGCTGACCGGTTGTGCCAAGGCGCCGGAGCCACCTTTCCAGAAACCTGCGTTCGTTTGGCCACCGGAGGGCGAGCAGGAGGACATGGAGCTGCCGCATGTCGGGGTTCTGTTCACGAGAGGGCACTCCAGTTTCTGTTTCTTGACCTCCAGCTCCATCACTGGGAGGTGAGCACGATTGAATAACGTGAGATTGTACTGTATACATTTACTTTAATACTTTATTTATTGTCGCACATTTTGTTACTGAATAACAATATATTCTTGTTCGTTCCAAAAAATGTCAATTCTTGAGCAACGACCATTCGCTCGCGCTTGGACGGACTCCAAGGTGTTATTTGAGAGGCCCCAGTGCCAAATGCAAAATTGGCCCCTGTAGCGCAGTCCATTACCCTTGCATTTTGGCCCAACTTCGTCCAGAGCAAAACGTTTCTTCAACCTCTGCAATGTAGCACAACTTTTTTTTTCTTCTCTTTTCTCTATCTAAAATGAAAGAGCTGCTATCCAGCCCTTGTTTTTTTTTAAAAAAAAAAACATGGCTGACCATATAGAGCTCGCAGCGGGGCACCATTGATCAGCTAAGACGCCTATAAATAATAGAAATGGAGTGCCTATTGTATCCTCCATCCCTCCCCTCAGTCAAAACACAAATTTCCTCCATCCTTGTGAATCTTGGTTGAGACCGAGAACAGAAATAATGGAGGAGTAAGGGTCTCTTTGGCGAGCTGCTAGCTCCTAATTCTCAGGTAAAATCAAAGAGCTTTATCAAACACTGTTTTCTAGATAATGTTGTTTTCTAGATAATGTTTTTCGAAGTAATGATTCTTAATTAATTCTGTGAAGTGATTCTCTGAAATAAAAGAGTTGAAAAAAGTAAATTTTTTTGATTTCATGAAATAATTTTTAGACTTGATTCTATGAGTTTCTCCTAGAGAATCAAATATAATCACTTTCAACCACAGAATTATTTTATAAAATAATTAAGAGTGAATTCATAGAATTAAGAATTGAGAGCTTTACAAAGAAGCCCTAAGAAGAGGTCAGACATGAATTCGCTGACGTAACATCATGTGACGTTGGGTCGCTGACATGTGGGCTTGTTTCACACGTCAGCAGCGACACCCATCGTCAATGGATCCGCACCCGAAAGGTCCCGCCCGTACTTTCTCGGCTCGGACTAGTCTCTACACACTTCATTCGGAGCATGGATTCGCTGTAGCAATTTTACTGTTCACACGACACTGTTCGCGAGGGCTGCAGCATCAACCCTGGACCGTACACCTCTGATCGGACTGTTAGAAATCAAACCTAATTCATCGCACTGTAAGGAAAAGTGAATTTTTAACCCCAATTAAGAGGACCTCAATCATTGGATCTGGGCCCCCTGAATTAGGGCTTAAAATTCAGGGTACTGTAGACCGTGAGCGAGATTCTCAGAGGACCGGGAGCTCGTAGCACGCAAAGCATGTTCCTTTCCGATTTCTAACCATCTACACGCGCGAAAGTATTGTGCAAAGCTTTATGCCGCTCCCACATCCTTTAGAACCGGCGACGGCGGTCAGCGCTAGCTGAATTTGCCGTGGCCTAAACGCGCAGCCTTTTGCCGACGCGTTCCGTTGACGTGTTGCCGCAAGCCACCACGTGAGCATTACTCGGCCAGAATTGAAATGGAGCGCAACTGCTGTGCTGCTGTGCATAACTCACCTATTTACCGAGGCAAACCCGCAAATGCCAACGATCGGGTCGAACAGTTCCATTATCCTACTAGTGGCCTGGTAGGAGTAGCGAGGACATATCTATCATGGGGTATTGGGTTGGGAATCATTGCGACCAGAAAGTGCAAAACTGATATGTTTTCCTACTGTTAGTAGTAGGACAACTTGGACAATTTTTTGACTGAAAGTACAACTTGGATATAGATCCACCAGATTCACACTGCAAGAAAAATCCTAAAAATATCATTTCTTTTATCCAAAAGGGCAAAACAATAAAAAAGATCATGATTTGACTCGATTAGCTCGTTGCCGGCCGACTAGTTCAGGATACAACACCACTTCTTTTTATCCCAACTAGGAGTAGTTCCTACGAACAAACACGAACTGCGGCCGGCACCAAGCCCAGCATGCCACTCCTTACCAACGCTTATCTTATCCCGCGATTAATCAACTTCAGAATCAAGCTTTTTATCCTCTCTTCTGCGATTGAAGTACGGCTCTAATTGAAGATTTGGAACCGGCGCACGCAGTGTGATCCGAGATCAGGTTGACCTGAGTGCTCTCGCAAGAGTTGTTTACCGTTTCGTTCCGGCTTTTCGCCTGCTCTTTGAGGCTTTGTGCTTTCAACTGTGAAAACTAATGCCATGCGCTCTATCATGTCAGGGACTGTAAGTTGAGCTAGAACTGACCAGTAGAAGTGAGAGTGCTTTGTTGAACGCTCCAACCAATCGAAAGGGATTTTTCGCCGGATAAGAGCGACGAAGTCGCTCACCCAATTATCAGGCGTTGGACCCCGGGACTGTCTGTCTCACTGCTTCAGACGTCCTGATCAAGGGGTCGGTGAGCGAGACGATCCCGCAAGGAGGTCTCGTTGTTGCGTGGAGGAAGAGGAGCGCGCCAGAGTACCGTCCGAGTGTATCAGTGCACCACACAAAATCAATTTGTTAGACGAATCGGTGTCAAGTCATGATCTCCATGTGTGAATCGGCTTGACAAGTACGCGTTTCTGGTTTCGCGAAACTGGCTTCGCCGTGGTTGGAGAAACAGCGCAGTTTCGTGGTTTCGGCGACAAAAGGTTCTTTGGATTAGCAGCCAAAGACCAACTTGGGATGGAGGCCTCCATGCGGCAGTCTTTTTCGTTTTGAATCAAGTACTGTAGGAACCACTGTTCGTTTCGAACATGTGGGTCTCAGGCTCACAGCATCCCAGCATAATCCCTTGTCAACTCTTGACTGACCCATCAACTTTCATAGCGTACAACTTTAGATATTTATTTTAAAAAAAAGAATTAATCATAGCGGTTTGGTTTGCCGATATGTTTCAGTACTAGTGGTTTTCAAATGATTAATCTCGCAACCACAGTGTTGTGGCCAATACCAGTAACGTACAGATTGTCTCGATTGGTTTTTTAGCAGGCGCCAATGGGAAATTTCCTCGATATTTGATGACGACGACATGCTAAAATCAAAATCAAGGAACACAGTATTCCAGCTCACAGCAGTTTGAAGACAAGCACAGTGCATTCTGAGCAGTTACACCATACAAGAAACATTTCTCTGCTTTTTCGCTCTGTGTGAAACATGCAAACCCATGTTCCCGGAAATTTCTGAACCAGGTACCATATATAGATAGGCAAGGAAGAAGGAGATCCTACCAATCAAAGTTGGTATAGCATAATCTTATTCTTGCTATTTACAGAATGTACAGAGCTATGCTGCAGCTGCAATACCTGGAAAGCCAATTGCAAGCCATGATCTCAGGCTACCATTCCCAAATGCTACTGATTTCCAATTAGTAGGCCGGGCACTACAATCTACTATGCTATATATGTAAAGAAATGTAAAATTGCAAAAGAGAAATTTCGATCCCGATACAGGCTTTGCTTATGGTTCGGCCGATTCCTCCTGTCATCATCTAAATCTCATCTCTGCTGCCGCAGGGCTATGGCAAGAACGGCGGCAGATCGCTGTAGTGGGAATGGGTCGGCTTCCACTCGGCGCCGGCGTCAGGCCGCGAGCCGCAGCGGCGGCACCGGTCGCCTGGCGGCAGCTGGACAGCCAGGATCCGGCGGCACGACGGGCAGGACGAGTGGCCGCGCAGCCACTTGTCGACGCAGGCGGCGTGGAAGCGGTGGCCGCACTGGGGCAGCAAGCGCGTGGCCTCGCCGTCCTCGAACTCGGCGAGGCAGATGGCGCACTCCGGCGCGGCGGCCTCCGCCTTGCCGCTGTCGGTCGCAGGCGCCGGCGCGACGTACGCCACGGTGGGGATCGCGCGGAGCACCGACTTCTTGACGCC